>LOEQ01005901.1:39813-53348 GCA_001685075.1 Bramus lutescens | reverse complement strand
CTCTCTCTCTCTCTCTCTCTCTCTCTCTCTCTCTCTCTCTCTCTCCCTGTGTGTCTCTCTGTCCTGATCAGAATATATATCATCTAGAAATTTATGTCTGTATACAGATAGAGACAAAAGATAGAGGCATTATCATTCCAAAAATTTCAGTTATCAAATTAAAAGAGGGAACAAATCATAAAATATATTCATCATTAGAAAAACAGATTTTATTTGTAAATGGGTTGCTTACCTGTACCTATGTATGCATACCACATATGTGCTCACAGAAGTCAGAATGGACAATGGATATACTGAAATTACTAGACATTGAGCTAAAATATTTGTTCTGAGAGCTTAACCTGGGTCCTCTGCAAGAGCAATGAGTGATCTTGAACACTGAGCCATCTCTATATTCCTGTTCATCAATTTTTATACTCATTTATATCTAATATTACATAGTTATTAAATAAAAATTAATCAATTTTAATTAATGGAGATCAATTTCTAAAGAAAGTAGTGAGCTTTTCATTCATTAAATAGTTAAGAGATTTGCATATAAATATTAAAATGAAATTCATTGAATTCTATATTGGCACAAAATATATGGAATTCACAGATTTTCATATATTATTTCAAACACTTTGCTACCTTTTTAAAGAAATTTTAATGTCAGTACTTCATTTATATGAAGGTTTAATTCAGTTATACTTTGTTAGAAAAAAACCCATGAGCATGTAAGTTGTAACATTAATACCATGTTTATTACCCCCTTGGAGCCTGCATGAGACTGATCTAGGTCCTTTGTACATTTGTTGCACTTGTGTAGCTTGGTCTTCATGTGGGTCTCCAAATAGGGAAAGCAAGGGCTATCTCTAATTGTGGTGCTTGCTATTGTGTTGCCTGCTTTGAGGACACATTCTCCTGCCTGGTTGCCATGTCCAGTCTTGAGGGTAGAAGAGGTTTTCAATGTCACTGAAACTTGGTATGCCATGGCTTGCTGATATGGATATTAAGCTTACATATATCTGGGGAGAAAGAGTGAAGGAGGAGTGCATGGTGTGGGGGTCAGGAAGATAGAGAGGAGAGGCAGAAGAACGAAGGGGAAACATTGATTGGGAAGTAAGTAACATATAAACAAACAAAAACATGTTTATTTTTACCATGAAATACAAATATTTTATAATAATTTTGTAATAATATACATTATCATTGAAGCACTTTTAATTTTTCTGCTAAGAAGTCATAGATTTTGATACCATTTTCATAGGATATGTGTGGTGTTCTTATGTTATAAGCATAATAATGTATTTAAAGTCTGAAAACAGATTAAATTCAATAATGTCATGTAAATTTGTATTTGCTAATTTACTAAAATTCTTATACTTCAGGTGTTCAGTTTATTTTAAAATTCAAGTGTTAAGACAGGTATAGTTGAACACATATATAATAAACCCCAACATGTAGGAAACAGAGACAGGCATATTGATTGAGGCTAACCTCATCTGTATTAGATCTACCACAGGCAATACCAGCAGGCAGCCTAGTGAGATTGTCTCAAAAAAAAAAAGAAAGAAAGGAAAGAAGGAAAGAAGGGAGAAAGACAGAGAGACAGAGAACAAGAAGGAAGAGAAAAAGAGAATGGTGATGTGGGAGATGATGTACTCTGTGCATATGTTTTATTACCTTTGGGTAATAAAGAAGCTGCTTTCTGCAAATGGCTTAACAGAGTAAGGCCAGGCTGAAAGAGATATATAGAGAGAGTAGGTGAAGTCAGTAAGAAGCCCTGGAGCCACCAGAGAAAAAGCCATGAGCCACCAGCCAAAACCTTGAAGGTAGGCCACGAGCCTCACAGTAAAATATAAATAATAAAAATGGGTTAATTTAAGATATAAGAGCTAGCTAGCAATACACTTACATGTCTGGCCAACAGTAATTTAAATGGAATAGTTTTTGTGTGATTATTTTGAGCCAGAGGGGTCAGGAAACTAACAGTATTGTTAACAAAAAGAAAAGAAATCAAGTGTATTTTTTGTTTGCTGTTTTTTTTCTTTGCTTTTCATACATAATTACTGAAAGACAGTGTGATGTCTGATTCAGTGCTGTCTTATGGACATATAATAGCTAATTGAATCATGAAATTACAGCAGCTGTGGTTACATTGTCAAAACACATACACAATCTCGGCTCAGAAATCTCAGCCTAGGCAGTATTGATTATCTCTAGGCTCCTTTGCTTGTCGAGGAGCTATTAGTACTTGATGTATTGAGAAGCAAATAACAGTATTTGTTTTCTAAGATGTAATCACTAATAGCGTGCCCTTGTTCCCATAGGTTGCCTTATACCTGTGTACCTATGGGTACCTCTAACTTGACTTAGTGTATTAGTGTTTTAATAAAAGACTGAAGAATGGCTGACAGGTTGAAAGAATATGAAGATAGGAGATGCAACTCTAGCACTTATTCCAATTGGACTTAATAATAAAATCCCAGAGTCGTATATAGGGGTGAAAGCTCAAAGATCAGAGAAGCAGAGCAGGTAGCCACTCACTCTCACCTCTAACAAAGCAGCACTCCGTTCACTATGAATTCCTAGACTGAATGCTCTGAGTCTATTTCTGCCTTATATTCCTCTTTCTACCCAGCTATAGACCTTTCTTTCTCCAACTCCCTTGTACTGGAATTAAAGACATGTGACTCCCAAATACCAGGATTAAAGATGTGAGCCACCACTGCCTGACTCTGTTTCTTTTTGAGACTGGATCAATATAGTGTAGCCCAGGATGGCCTTGAACTCACAGAGATCAATCTGTGTGTCCCTTGGGCTAGGATTAAAGGTGTGTACCACTACTGTCTGGTGTTTAGGGTTACCTAGTGCAACTAGCCACAGTCTGATCTTCATGTAAGCTTTATTTGTACAGTACAACCAAAATATTACCACACACAACATTTGTGTATGACTATATTTCATACTCTATATGTATATAGTTCTCAATTCAGAAAAAAAAACTAAAATGAATAATAGGTATTCTTTTATTTTCTTTTTAAAAATCAATGTATTTATTTTACATCCTGGCCTTAGCTTCATCTCCCTCCTTCCTTTGCAATCTGTCTTCTGACTCACAGTCTGTTAACACTCCCATTCCACTACTTCTCTGTCTCTGATTAGAAAATAGCAAGTCTCCCATGAGTATAAATAAAGCATAGCATGAAAAGCTGCAGCAAACCAAGCATCTACAGATGTATAAAGGCTGGGCAAAGTTGCCCATTATGAAGAGTAGGGTCCAAACGTCAGTAAAGGAGTTTCAGTCCTTACTTCTGCGGTTATGAATACCAGGAGAAAACAAAGATATGCAACTGTAAGATACACGCATTCAGAATGCCTAGATTAATCCCATGCAGGCTCCCTGGCTTTTGTTTCAATATGTGTGAGCCCCTCTGAACACAGTTTAGTTGATTCTGTGAGTTTTCTTGTAGTGTCCTTGACTCCTATAGCTTTTACAATCCGTATTCCTCCACTTTTGCAGGATTCTCGGAACTCTGCCTATTGTTTGGCTGTGGGTCTGCATCTGTTTCTGGTTGAAGCCTCTCTGATAACAATTGGGCTAGACACCAAACTGGTCACGGGAGATTGCCAGTTCAGATTAAGTATCCACTATTGCAAAGATCCTTAACTGTAGCCATGCTTGTTGACTCTTGGGAGATTCCCCTGTGACAAGTTTTTACCTGAGCCTGAAATGCCTCTTTTTCCTCTAGTCTCTTTCTGTACCCAAACCTGATTGCTCATGTTCTCATTCCCACCTGCCCACAGTCCACTCATTAAATCTCCTCTATTTCTTATTCCCCAGAAAGATTCAAGTATCCCACAATGAACCTTTCTTGTTTCCTTTTCTTTTTGTGTCTGTGGATTGTAGAACAGTTACACTTTACTTTACAGCTAATATCCACGGATGAGTGAGTACATACCATGGTTGTATTTCTTTGGGTTACCTCACTTAGGATAATTTTTTCTATATTAATATATTTGCCTTGAAATTTTATGGTGTCTTTGTGTTTAATAGCCGAGAAATACTCTAGTGTATAGTATAACACATTTTCTTCATCCATTTAGTTAAGTGACTTGATACAGAATCAACTAAAAATATCAATATCACTCCAATATACGAATGATAAACAGGCTGAGAAAGAAATCAGAGTATGAACACCCTTTTTAATAGCCTCAAATAATATAAAATATCTTATTCTCACTCAAAACAAGGAAGTGAAAGACCTGTATGAGAAGAACATCAAATATTTGAAGACAGAAATTGAAGAAGATATCAGAAAATAGAAAGATCTACCATTCTCATGGATCAGTAGAATTATCATAGAAAAATGACCATCTTATCAAAAGCAAACTACAGGTTCAGGGTAATCCCCATTAAAATCTCATCATAATACTTTATAGATCTTGAAAAAAAACAAGATTTGGTTTCATGTGGAAACAAACAATAATACCAGGATCACTAAAAAACATCCTGTACAATAAAATATCTTCTGGAGGTATCACCATCCCTAATTTTAAGGTCCACCACAGAGCTATAATAATAAAACCCATATGGCTTTGGCATAAAGACAGATGGATCAATGGGATAGAATCAAAGACCCAGATGTAAATCCATATACCTATCTACACCTGCTTTTCATCAAAGAATAAAACATTATACAGTGAAAATAAAAAAAAGAAAGCAATGTCCACATCTAACTGGAGGTTGGCATGGAGAAGAACACAAATCTATGTCTCTCACCATACCCAAAGCTCAAGTCCAAATTGATCAAGTACCTAACAAAACCCAGATACACTGAACCTGATAGAAGCAAAAGTAGGAAATAATATGCAACACATTGGTACAGGAGGCAACTTCCTGAACAGAACACTTATATAAAAAGAACTAGCATCAACAATTAATAAGTGGTACTTAGTGAAATTAAGAATCTTCTGTAAGGCAAAGAACACAATCCATACACCTAAGTGAAACCTCAAAATTGACTGATTTCCAAAATATATAAAGTGCTCGAGAAAGAATATATCAACAAACCATATAATCCAATTTAAAATGGGGTACAGAACAATAGAGAATTCTATTGTAGAGAATAATCTCAAATGATTGAGAAACATATAAGGAGATTTTTAACATCCTTAGCTATCAGGGTAATCCTAATCAAAAGGACTGTGAGATTCTATCTTACACTTTTCAGAATGGATAGGATCGAAAACACAAGTGACAGCTCATATTGGAAAGGATATGGATGAAGGAGAACATTCTTCCATTGTTGCTGGGAGTGCAAGCTTGGATATCCACAGAAAACTGGGACTCAACTCAATCAAAAGTCATAGCTAGAGTACTTTTGGCTATATACCCAAGAATACTCAGTCATACCAGAATATGCGCATAGCAGCTTTATGTGTAAAAGCCAGAATCTTGAACAACCCAGAGGAATAAATTTCTATGAGTATTAATACTTTTAGAATTTTCAGAACTGTTTCAGGCATCTGCATTTCTGTAAACAGTTCTAAATTTATCCAAAAATCATGTACCAAAATGTAGACTACCCTCTTCACTGACAGTGTGAGTAGTTCATTGCTGTGGCATCTGAATATTAAATTTTAGTTTCACTATGATTAATTGATTCAGGATGGCTCTGTTGAATAATTACATTCAAGAAGAATCTGTCAATAACATTTGATTTCAATTGTCACATTAAATCAAATATAATGGGTACAGGTGTGCCCAGTCAGGTAAGAAATAATGCTACTAAGTGAAAAATTCAAATAAATGTGTATGCAGTGGTGAACTGAAAATAAGTTAGTTAAAATAATAGAGTAAGAGTGATTGATTGCCTTCAGGGTTCTTAAAAGTCAAACGTGTCTGCTAATGATTTAAATGTTCCACTTAGTTCCGAGAAAATATTCCCAAGACATACTTCATAAAATGAAGGGTCATGAGGCATAGATAAGGTCACAGAGTAATTCAGAAACTGGCACAAATGAGCCAAAACTTCAAAAATCTTCTGTGCTATCAAAAAGAACAAGGTTAATAATTTTATAGAGTATCAAATGTAATTTATCACTTAGAAACTGTTTAATTAGGGTGAAGCTAATACATCATTCAATTAAAATTTCCTATATACTTCTCCAATTCTTACAGAATAATATGTTAATACATAAAAATTCTATGTTTGTAAGAAATATACTCTTTCAATACAGTAAGCATGTTTACATTGCTAAAAATTGGAAGATAACAATTTACTTAACAAAGTTTAAAGGTAATAAATTATATGCTTGAAACTGTAGGTGTGCAGTCCCAACATTTCCCTACAAAAATATTGATTCCACTCCTTTCAAGACATTAACGGTTAAAGAAAAAGTCTATGCTATTTTTAATACTGCTTATGAAACTGGTGGGCAACATTGTAATAAATGGGAAATATTTTTAACAAATTCCTATATTCTTTAATTCATCCAATCTCAACATATTCTTATGAGTGATTGCTTTGTCTAATTATAATAAATGAAAATATTTTCAAGTAATAATCTTTTACTTTAAGGAAATTTCTATAATACTCACTCAATAATATGCATGTGTAGTGAAAGCAGGCCAGCAAAACGCTGTGTTAAACTCTGTTTTTCTTTTTTAAGCCCTTTAAGGTTTTTTTGTGGAGTTTGTTACCACGTTGGGCGCCACTCTGTATGAAAGGGGAGCAGGCCTGCTTTTTGTCCCTCCCAGCTCCCACATGGCCAGCTTATACCCCGAAATAACAACACACAAATTGTATTCATTTAAGCANAAAGGCCAAGGCAGTTTCTTTATTATCCAATGAAAGTAACACATAGACAGATGACCCTCCTACATCATGCATGCACCTTAGTTGCATAGCTATTTGAACTCATTGGATCAGCACACACACAAACACACATGCATACACAGACACACACAAACATACTCACAAATACACACACACACATGCACAAAGACAAGCACAATGCACATTCAAATAAGATATGAAAATATAATGGGAATTCAATGGAAAAAAAAAGATGAATATGTTCAATAAAAGTAAGAAGAGAGTAATGGGAGTATAATATGATCTTATATTCATATGTAAAAATTATTCTTGAGTAAATAGTTTACAATTATGTGTGATTCAGTGGACACAGAAACCACAGATATGGTTGATGATGGTAATTAGTTTTATAAATATAATTAGAGAGTATATTATTAAATTTGATCAGTACATGGAATATATTTAGTAGGATAATATATTTTCTAAATATTCACTATGTAAAACACATAATATATTGATATGGTTCACTTGCATTTTTCTATAAGCAGGTATCTTTACATACTGAAGATTTAAAATTTCACTAAAATAAAAAATACATAAATAAATGCTTGAAATATATGTTAAGAAAAATAAAGAACAAAATACTTTCATTGTCAGGTAGATTAAAATGTTGATTTTTTGGCATTAGGAAAGTATAATTGAACAATTTATTTCAAGTAGTTTTTTATTTTTGATTTTAAGTAATATTAGTGAATAGATATAATGACTCAATTTGAAAGATGCTTGCTTCTAATCATAAGGAACTGAGTTCAAAACCCCCAAACTCATGGAAAGAGCTGGGTATATTAAGGAAAAGTTAGGTCATAGATAAAAGAAGCATTACTACTTTGTGGGGCCTATACTTCGCCCAGGTTCCCTGAGAGAGCTTCTCTAAAGCATATAAGCTGGAGAATAGTAGAACAGGAAAACAGAAGGAATTATATTGTCTTTGCGAGCCTGTGTTTAGTTATGCACATAGGCACACATGCCAGCATAAAGCATATACAGGGTCAACACAAAAATGAAAGGGGAAAAATAATATAAGCATTTTTGTGGTATTTGTAAGTTCAACCAGGAAGAAATTATATAAATGACAAACTTGGAAAAACCTAATAAAAATTGCTTATGTACAATTAAGATTTCAACTGATTAAAACATATTTTAAATGCAAAATCACAAATAAAATAATGATTAATGTAATCTTATCTGGTTGAGGTTGGTGTTACAAATTTCATGCATGTATAAATATTTGTAGTTAAGAATATGCACATAAAACAATAACTGTTCAATATTTAGATATTAATGTTAAAACAATTTTATGTTACAAATATTTTTATTATTGTGGCAGAATTTGCAGCATTTAAACTTTCGGCTTACTGTGGCCGAATTTTCAGCATTAAACTTTGGGAAATAACATGAAAAGCACAATGTGTTTTATGTTAAAGGGAAATAATTTAATATTTATTTTTAAATCCTCCTTTACCCTTTGTTCAATTTTTAAATTTTACTCATGCAGAAAATGAAACCTTTTATTATACTAAAATCAAAAGTTTATTGTCTTTCTCTTGCAGCAAAACCACGGAATTTCATGGAAATCACGGGAAATACATCAATATGATGAAGATTATAGTCTTGTTATTTTTTCCTAAAATATTATAAAAGATTATTTTATATTATAAAATTATGATATATAATTACAATTTCTTTTTAATATTTTTATCTTCAATAACTATGTAAATGAAACATGTAAAATAATATTGTATTAATTTGTTACATATTGACATTTCATGATTCAGTCTTGCTGAAATGTCAAATTTTTCATGAATTTTATTGTGAAATTTTTCCTTTAGCTTTGTAATATGGAAATGATATCATTGACCAGAATGAAGAAAACTGTACTTCAATTGCTGGAATCCATATATTAGGAACAGATTAAGCATCCACATATTGTCTTCTAATCTCTGCATTCTTGCTATATATCATCTTCTGAATTCATCTCTGTGTTTGTGCTATATGTGAAGAGACAGGATAATCTCTGGGTTCATAATCATCCTGGTCTGCACAGTGAATTCCAGAATATCCAGGGCTATTGAGAGAAAGTTGCCTGAAAAAAAAATCAACTGCTGCCCCCCACAAAAAAATGTGTGCTTCAAAATAAAATGATGTAATAATTATATTGTAGAATGCTGAGTAGATAAGGAAGAAAACCAAGGTTCAAAATCAGCCGAATGGATAATAAAACAAAACACAACAACTTGCCCAGTTAGCACAAAAGCCAGTCAGGGAAAATGAGGGCCAAATCTCACACCCAAAAGTATAGGGAAAATAAACTTCCCTAAAACAAGCTACATTACAGTTGAGTGACCTCCTTTGGCATAATCTAGCTCCAAAGGAGTGTGACAATCTCAGGAACAATGACCTCTACTGAACCAAATCTACATACAGTGAGTGGAAAGAGATGCTAACAAGAGTAAGGGATGTAAAATGTTTTCTTTTACTTTCTTTATTTTAAATTTTATTTATTTATTTCATTTTATTTTACATTCCATCCACATTTTTCTCTCCCACCCTTCTTTGCCTGTCCCACAGACCACACCCATCCAGTCTTCCAAACTGTTAAGGGTACCCCTGGGAAGTCAACAAACTCTGGCACACTAAGTTGTGACAGGACCAAGCACCTGCCTCCTGCATTAAGGGTGAGCATGACATCTCACCATTGGGAATGGGCTCACAATCTACCTCAGGCACCAGGGTTAAATCCTGGTCCTGCTGATAAGGGACTCTCAGATAGTCCAAGTTTCACCATTGTTTCCCACATATGGAGATTCAAGTTTAGTCCTGTGGAGACTCCACAGCAATATGTCTATAGCCCATGAGTTTCAGGAACTTGGTTCAGCTGTCTCTGTAGATTTCTCCATCATGATCTTTTCCTTCCTTGCTCATATATTCCCTCCTCCCTCACTTCAGATAGATTCCTGGAGCTTGACATGGGGTTTGCTTTTGTAACTCTGCATCTGGTTCCATCAGTTACTGAATGAAGGTACTATGATGATTATTGAGATATTTACCAGTCTGATTGTAGAAGAAATTCAGTTTGGGCACCCTGACCACCACTGCTAGGAACCTTAGCTGGTGTTGTCCTTGGGGATTCCTGGGAAATTTCCCTAGCATCAGGCTTCTTCCTAACCCCATACTGGCTCTCTCTATCAAGATCACTCTTTTATTACTCTCCTGCCCTGTTGCTCATTCCTCTAAATCATCTGTTCACCTTACCGGAGTTTACCCAAGTTAACTTAATTAGGGAAATAATCAGTCTAGCTAATAGATAAAACAATTATATTTTTATTTATTATAAGGAGAAAATTGATGAAACAGGAATGAGATGTCCAAGCTCAGCTGTGCTGTAAGGGAACTGCAGAGAGAGCACACCTGGGTCACATGCGGATTTTCTGCAGGTCCCAGAAAGCCACACCCTAATTGTCCAACTTTTAAAGATAGTTGGCTAAAATGCTTCCCCATTACCTCACCCTTTTGTCAAAATAAGAGCCATCCAAAGCCAATTAAAAACTCCATAAAACAGGAAGTATAAAATTACAAACAACATAAACAATATTAAGCAAGAAACCCATGGCAAATGTTTTGATAAACATTCTATTCCAAAGAGACTACATCTTGCATCAGAAATAGGTTTGGCTAAATCATTAGAGGAAAGTAACTACAACCATCTAATCATCAACTCACTGAAGGCCTGAGAAGGGAGATAATATTATTTGAGTTGAGCAGTATATGACAGACAATTGACTACCTGAGCAATCACCCAAAGTTTCATTTGCAACTTTGAAGCAACCAACTTTGACTAAGGCCTAGCATAACTAGCAGACCATTCTCAGAGGCAGAGAATTTTTCAGACCTGTCTTACTCTTCCTTAGCAAAGATTGGCAGTGCTTTTTATCGTGTCCTGCTTATCCAGTCCAGATACATTGTACTTTATCAGTGGTTGAAGCATGGGCAGTTCCTTGCCCAAAGGCGAATTCTGCCAAGAAGAAAAACTCTGAGCGAAGTGTGTTTGGTGTTCAGGGGACAATCATGTCTCATGTCAACAGAACCCTAAGTTATTTAAATGCCATGTTTGACAGATCCTTGAAGTGGTTGAAGATTAGCTATCTATGCAGTATACAATTTCTATGTATACAAAGAATTTAATTTAATATAACCATATGTATAAGAAATATGAACAACTATCGACCTGTAATATTTAATACCTTAAAGAATAAGTATTCATGTCAGAATATTAAATAAGCTGTGCTGTGAGACAATGGTCTTTTATCCCGTCATTTGTGTTATTTTTAATAAAATGTAGCCAGGCAGGAAATATAGGCAAAGAGATGGTGACAAGGCAGGAAGTAGAGGCATGACAACAAGAATTATGGGAAGAGGAAACTTTCAGTCTATAGTCATCAACAAGACAGAGAGGAAACCAGATACAGAGCAAGCAAGATGTGATTGCCTCACCAAAAATGTTAACAAGCCACGTGGCTAACACAGACAAGAATTATGGACTAATATAAATTATAAGTGTCTATAAGAAGCCTGAGATAATAGGCCAATCTGTTTATAATTAATATAGGCCTCCGTGTGTTTATTAAATGGGGGGTGGGAATTGGTGGGACAGAAAATTCAGTCAAAATATCTGTAAACAAATGTGAAGCAAATGATGAAAATGACCTCAAAATGTAAATAATGTATAAGTATCTTGATCATAAGTAAGAACAATATATAATGCAATATGAAAATATGTCCAAAAAGTTATATCAATATACAAAATTTCCTAAAAAGAGGTAGAAATGTGATTATAGAAAGAACATTTAGGAAATTTCATTATAATCTCCTTAGCTTGTTGCCATGTAATAGAAAACTCTTTCTTTAAACCTTTGCTATTGACATAATGTTTTTATAAAATTCTGAAGCATGTAACACACCTCCAATCAATGATAGATTATTTTCTGCATTACCTTGTGCTAGACAATCTGGCAGACCCATATGGGATTGGATGTGTGTTAAGTATAAAGGACAAAGCCAATTCCTGATTATGCCTTCCACCTGAATGAAAAATGAAATAATTTTATATTATATGTCATAAAATCAGTGTTTTCAATATGTAAGACAACTCTTTCTGCATATTGCGAGTCAGAAACTATATTGAGAGGTTCTTTAAAATCCCTTAGTCCCATAAGATTAGCATATAATTCTGCCTTCTGGACAGAATTAAAAAGACTTTGTTTAATCTTACTTAATTCTTCAGATTTGTAACCTGCCTTCCCTGATTTATTTGCTTCAGTATAAAATGTACAGACTCCAGTTATTGGTGCATAATGTGCTATTCAGGGTAGAATCCAAGAAGTTCTCTTTATAAGGTTAATTTTCATCTCTTTTGGGTAATTGCTATCAATTTCTCCAAAAATTTAGTGCAAGCTCTTTGCCATGAGTCATTGTCCTATCATAACTTCTTTTATTTTATCAGTAGTATAAGATGCTATAATCTCTGCTGGGTCTATACCTGCTAATTGATAATGTCTCTATTTACCTTTTGTGAATAATTCAGAGACTTTTTCCACATAAGTTTTTATTTTTTACATGGTTTATGTGGAATAAAGATCCATTCTAAGGTGATATCATTCCTTTCCATTAAAATTTCTGTAGGAGAAATTCTGGAAAGCAACATGACTAGAATACAATTAAGATTTAGATTCACTCTATCCACATGTGCCTCCTTTAATTTCTCCTCAGTGATTGTCAATTCATTTTCTGTTTCAGTTGTTAATTCTCTGGGACTATTCAAGACTCTATCACCATGTATGGTTTTCTTTAAGTGAACTGTTAGATCAGGTGTTATCCCAACAGCAGGTCATAGACTAGAAATGTCTCCTAACAATCTATGAAAGTCATTAAGAGTCCACAACAAGTCTCTCCTAAATTATGCCTATTGAATTTTAATTTTCTGAAAGCCTACTACCTATGTGAATAACATAATCTCTTCTTTGAGTCTTTTCAGGAGTCTTTGTAGTCCCCATTTAGGCAAGACTTTTTTTTTTTTTGCTTCTTCAAACATTCTTTCTAAAGTATCTGCATTTGAAACAGATAATAAAATGTCATCCATGTAATGGTAGATGTAGACTTAGGAAATTGCTACATATTATTTCCAATGGCTGACTGACAATGTATTGGAACAAGGTGCTGCGATTGAGCATTCCCTGAGGGAGGATGGTCCGTTGATGTCTCCTAGTAGACTGAGAATTATTGTAAGTGGGCAATGTGAAAGTAAATTATTCTCTACCCTTTTATTGTAAAAGTATAATGAAGAAATAATCCTTTAACTCGAGATTTATCAGAGGCTATCCCTTTGGTAACAAAGAAGGCAGAGGAATCCCAGATTCTAGAGTGCCCATATGTAACACGAGGGGGGCTGATTGTTGGAGTACCTGTCCCACCTGGTACCCCACAGCTGGCAAGCCCCAAAGAAAATCACACAGAGATCTCCATAAGATTATTAACTGATTGGCCCATTAGCTCAGCTTACTTATTAGCTCTTATCACTTATATTAACCAATTTCTCTGATCTATGTTAGCCATGTGGCTCAGTACCTTTTTCAGCCAGGCAGGTCACATGTTGCCTCTTCAGTGGTCTGGGCTGGA
>LOEQ01005901.1:8283-21497 GCA_001685075.1 Bramus lutescens | reverse complement strand
CTAGTCTGTTTGGATGCTCACCTTTCTAGACCTCGATGGAGGGGGGAGGACCTTTGTCTTCCCACAGGGCAGGGAACCCTGACTGCTCTTTGGACTGGAAAAGGAGAGTGAGGGTTTTGGGGGGAGGGGATGAAACTGGCAGGAGGGCAAGAGGTGGAAATTTTTAATAATAAAAAAATAGAATTGCCAAGATCAAAAACACTGATAGCAACTTAGGCTAGAGAGGATGTGTTAGGGAACATTTCTGCATTGCTTGTGGGACTGCAAATTATTACGGCCCATTTAGATATCAGTATTGTATTTTCTCAAAAAATTAGGTAAAAACCTTTTTTAAGGCCTAGCAATACCACTTTTGGGTATATGTCCAAAGTATGCTCTATTGTAGCATTGGGACATGCACTCAACTATGTTAATAGCAGCATTGCATGTCATAGCCAGAACCTGGAAACAACCTAAATGCTCCTCAACTGAAGAATAGATAAGGAAAAATTGGTACATTTACACAATAGAGTACTATACAGCAGAAAAAAATGACATCTTGAAATTTTCAGGCAAATTGATGGATCTAGAAAAGATCATATTGAGTATGGTAACCCAGACATAGAAAGGCAAATGTTATTTGTACTCTCTCATAAGTGTTTTTTTAGACATATAGGAAAGAAAACTAGTCTACAATTCACAATCCCAGATAACCTATATAACAATGAGGACCCTAAGAGAGATGTACATGATTCTAATCTACATCCTATGTAGAAAAAGATAAGATCTCCTGAGTAAATTGAGAGCATGGGGACCATGTGAGAGGGTTGAAGTGGAGAGGGGAGGAAGGGAGCGGAGCAGATAAAAATGTATAGCAGAGTCAAATCAATAAAAAAGATAATGTAGACAGAAAAAAAGAAGTGTGATTTAATATTACTAAATTATCTCTATTTCCTTTATCTATAATGCTTGTAGAATATTTGCTATAAAGAAGCAAGATATTTTGATACCTTCATTCTCAAAATTCATGTATTGGCTTCATTTTATATGCCTTCTTTATTTTCCTTATATCTTAATAAATTATTGAAGGTTTCAGTCTTTATTATATCTTAAGTGCTTTACACTACAATATAAACGTAATGGTGGACTTATTTTTCTAGCTACTACACTCCATATTGCCTATAAGATGTGAATTCTAAACTTGTAAATAGAGAATTGGATGGTAAAGTCTATATTTTAATTCACTCCATTGAGCCTATTAAACAAAATCAGCTCTTCCTCCCTTTACTTGCTTTTTATTTTTTCTGGTGTGTGTAATCAAACTGAACCAAAATACTATCAGAGGTCCTGAGAAAAGAACAAAGGGAATTTTAGTTCTGAGTGCTTTTCCTGGACTGGATTTGACATGGCTGTACTAGAGCTGGAGTTAGAGTTAAGAGTCAACATTATCGTTTCTGGGAACCTGACTCTTCTAGAGGGCTGTAGTTACCAGTTTATAGGGAGTTGCCACTAAAAACTGTGTTTAGTTTGACAACATTTTCTGATTTGTTCTAAGTTGACCTTGGTTGTTTTCCTACCAGCAAATAGTGTATATGATGCAGTACTTTTTAACAAACTTGTTTGGGATAAGTCATCCCCTTAAGTATGGATTCTTGGTCCCAGCTATTGCTTTTGTCTCCTTTCTCATACTCGTTATTTATCATCCCTGGACCTTCAAAAAGTGACACCTCTCTGTTTGAGGACCTAGTTTTTATGTGTTCAGGTCATTCTGATATTTTGTACTGAAGTGAAATATGCCAAAAGAAATGTGCTTGACTAATACATTTTTACCTTTTTACCTTATAACATATATGTAATTATTGAATACTAACTTCATTTAAGCCATAAGACAAGTATCAAGATTATTACACCCATTCAAGCAGCATTTGGTGCTAAGACTTTGTCTTTCTTGTTGGAGTATATACTCATTTAGTGAAAGTATAATTATGTTAATATTAAGTAGATATTTGCTTGCTTTTTTCTGGGAAATTAGAAGTATTTCTTAAGGGATATAAAAACCACACTATAAGTATAAAATGCCATTCTAATACTTAACATTTTTCTTGTGGAAGGCAGAGATTTAGAACTAGGAGATATTGAACCAAACATATGCAATGTAGGATGCAGTAAGCATTTAGTGTTATTTTGGAAGAGGTAAAAAATATACACGTAAGTTCATACAATGAATAAAATGATCCAAAATTTTGATAGAGTATAAAGGAAATTAAAACTTGGGGTAGATTTCTATGTCATATTATCTTAAATTAAATTCTTAGTGGAATCTTTTCCAGGAAGTGAACATGTAAACATGCAAAACTGCATGCTCATCATCAACAGAAACAGCTTGGAAATGGCATTCCATCAAAAGGAAATGCAAAGATAAATTTTGCTGAGGAATAGAAATAAGGGCAATATTATTGAATTCAGTGGAATATTGACATTAGATAAACATACAATACAGAGCAGGAACATATTCTGTAATAATTGGAAACCTGTGTTACAAAATCTGAATTTTATTTGAAAGTACAAAAATGATATTGAAAATGGAAGAATAGAAAATATCAAGCTTCCCTTGGGGAAAAGAACGCAACTCTGACCCACCTAATATCATGAATACAGGAAGCAAAGAAAATGAAATTACTAATCTATGCCTGATAGACTGTGGCCTACACTAGAATTGGAGCCACAGAGAAACAGACAGATTTTAACTAAATATCAGTTGTAGAACTCAGTCTGTGAATGATGAATTTCTGAGAGGTCAACAAACTAAATGAAGACGCTAAGTTCAACATGAAATTTTGAACTGAGAAATCAAACGACTATGTTTAAATCAAATGATTTAATTAAACAGACCTTTAGTAGGATAGGGAAAGTGCTTGGGAAAAACCATATAGCTCTTCTATATGTGCAAAACATTATTGAAATGCTGTAATTGTTTAGAGATATGCAATATAAAAGTCACTGTGTCACTGTGACTGTAGAAGGTCAGCAACTATAAAGCACATCATCATATTATTACTTTAAACCAATATTACTTTTATATACTTTATGTTTTTACTTTAAAATTCCATGTCTTAAAAATCATTGTTTATAGGCTGGAGCGATGGGTCAGTTGTTAGGAAGTTTTGCTGCTCCTGCATGGGACCAGATTTTGGTTCCCAGAGCTTACAAAAGGCAGCTCATTGCAGTTTGCTACACCAGACGCAGAGGATACAACACCTCTAAGATCTTTGAGGGAAACAGCAAACGTGAGCATGCTAATGAGAGAAAGACAAAGAGACAATGAAAAACAGAGACAGAAAGAGAGAAAAAGACAAATAGAGACAGAAATGGAAAGCGACTTGGGGATGAGGGCAGGAAAATGAATGTAAAACTTTCTTCTCTATGATTATTTAGTCATACAAATGTTTAAATGCAAAAGTTGTTGTGAAACAATAAGATGTCAATGTCAAGAACCTGACTTCATGTATTTGGGATAAATGTGGATAAGTTTGCTTTTTAGAGTAGAATACCAGAAGAATGCTGTAACAGAACATAAGGGAACTTTTTAGTAGAAGAATGGAATACAGTTTTGAGGAATGTAATGTGGCCTGTTTCCAATGTGATCCTGAAGTATTATTGTCTTGTACTGTGTTTTCAGCTTTAAAGTTATATTTGAACTGTGTACCCTGATTGCTGTTATTTTCCTTTTGTTATTTTTGTCTGATTGCTTATTTGTACAGTCTTGTATTTACTTTTCAAATTAGTCATTCTAAGATAGTCATGTATATCTATTAACTACTATCATTTTTCTTGGCTTGTGCAATATTATGCAGTCTTTTTCAGATAATTGTTACATTTATAATTCATTTCAGAATATGAAGATATAGCAATCCAAGTACCATAAAGGAAGAAAAGCTTAAATCAGAAAGAAAAACAAAAGAAAATAACAAGAAAAATTTTCAATTTGCCTTGGTAGAAGTTACCTGTAATCTTATAAGAAATCTAGAAAAGTGGTAGTGCTTTGTAAATTATGACAACTGAAAGTTTGTACCTGGAAGAGAAGAAAAGGTTCAACTAGATAATATGAAGTTTAATAAATTAGGGAAATCAGTTCTTCTGGTGCTGAGAGAAAAGAAAGGCATTATCTTTCTCCATGATGATTTTATGATCTGGGAAATCTAATCACCAAGTTGACTGTTATTGTTGATCCAGTAAGCCCCCCAAAGGCTGACAAAATATATCTTCATGTCAACATAGTATGATTAATATTGATTCTCTGTATTTACAGTATGTTAGTGTTAGCCTATAATATCTAATCTGATGTACACCTTATATGACAACCCTGTTTCCTGAATGATAACTGGTTTGAGACTATATCATGTCCCCTTTTCAGTAAAAAGCACTATCTTAATATTGACTATTTCTAAAGTATTCAAAGAACAATATACTCTTACATACTTGTTAGATCTTATTAGTATCTGCTTTTAAGATATTTGGTATTGCCATGCACTGCACTGTCTCAGATAATACAGAAACCCTTAAATGGCTTGACAAGTTTTCTAATCCAATTCCTTCTTTATGGGTATTGATGAGCATCAAAAGAAAATGAAAGTTTCTTTCTCTGTGTATACAACAATTGAAATAAAACAAACAATTGTGAAATATGTTATGTCCAATTAGGATGTTAATTTTTGCAAAATTATTTTTATTTCATAGTATGATGATCAGCAAATAATATATGATTATTGTGTTTTTAAAGTAGTTTTATACTTTTTTCTATACAGCAAAGCTGGTAGTTTTCTGAACTATGTTGTTAACTAGAGGTCAAGAATCTGGAGGACTTCAGTGTAGTAGAAAATATCTCCAAAATATGCTATTTTGACATACTGATTATGGTGAAGATAATCATGAAAATCTCCTGACAATTAAAACACACTAAATTGAACACAATGCACACATGTTCTACAGAACAATGTGCTAGATATAGTTTAAAGACTCTATTAAACATTTGTCATAATTAGGATTTCTTCAAGGCTCATTACAGAAAGCAGCAATAAGTAATTGTCCATATATTCTCACTATACTTTGAGTGCTAATTGAAATAGCAAACTGTGATTATGTGTGTGTGAAAAATTTTAAATATAAAGACATAAAATCATTTATTATATGTATATTATACTCATTAATAAAATAGAAGATCTCTGCCATTCATACATTTGACTCTAAGTATGGCAAAGATTTACAAATGTATCTCCTGACACTCTCAGTTAGGTAGTCCAAGATTTATTTTTGGAGGCAACTCTATATTCTTCTTCTGGAATTAGTATCCTATAATCTACATTATAAACTTTATTAATTCTTTATTATGTGATATTTTCCATAATTTTTCTAAAGTTTGTTTTTCTAAAATATTCAAAGTCTTTTGATCCAAATAGACACTGTTTTAAATCTCTATTGTTCTTTTATTACCTTTGAAATACTCTTTATGAATAATTATATGAAAGCACAAAACTTCCATCATTTTATTTATAGGCAAGCATTTGGAAACAAAAGATGATTAGATGGGAAAATGTCTTCTGCCTGTATTATCAGTTAGTTGATTTGTCTTACACAAATCACCTAGTGCTTTTGCAGCTGATTTATCACTACTGTGGAAAAAGTAATAGCTTCCTTAACTATGGTTATAGTTATAGATAAATGTCTATGACTGATTGTTTTTAAAGGAGATTGCAGTGTCATAATATTGACCCAGATGAGCTTTTAGGTACAATTAATAACCTAGAAGTCAAAAAAACTTTAAATACAGACAACAGAATGGGTAGAGATATTCTTGTTCATTATTAACTGTACTGTTAACTGTTGAAGCCACTTTGGAAATCAGTATGGATATGCCTCAAAAACTAAAATAAGTTATAAAACCCATCTATTTCACTTCTGGGCTAATATCGAAAGAACACTATAGAAAACAAAGAAATACTTCTTCATCCATGTTCACCACTCACCTTTCATGATAACTGGGAAAAGGAATCATCGAAGAGTTCAGTAGTGAATGGATAAATAATTAATGAGTGGCATATATTCATAACAGAACTTTATTTTCGAGAAAAGAAAATGGAAATTATAAAAATCACATATAAATCAAAAATTGCTTAGTTTACCTAGATGTAGAAAAATAAATGCTGTTTGTTCTGTCTCATATGTAAATACTTTTAAAATTTTTATTTGTAAATTTGACTTGAAGTACCTATAGAAATCATAAGAATAGAAATGATCACCCAGGGAGGGTTAAGAGAGAGAAATTATCAGACCACTGGTGATGCATACAATGAGAGAGAAAATACTAAATATAGAAATTTTTAAGCAAGAATTGGAGTGAGGAAAAGGAATAATATTTGGTTGGTCTAATAGGGGTATATAAAAATTATATCTAAGTCTATTACTTCTAAACCAAACAGAAAATAATTTAAAAGATAAGAATTAAAAGGGAAACATTCTACCTCACTAGGTAATGGTGCTTCTAGGATCTTAGTATCATTTTGTTTCTGCTCAAGGATGTCATAAAGCACCTATCACTATGAAGGATTTTTGCCATTCTTCTCTGCTCCCCATCAGAACTAGAAGATCAGATCCTATTATTTAGTACTTGACATACATTGGTTGCAAAAAAAAAAACAGAACCCGCGTGTTAACAGGGGTGGAAGCTTTCTCTAACAGACAAACATCAGCGTTATAAAGTGCTTTTGGTACTAAAGAAATACAAAAGGAATAAACGTTCTTCCCCAACTGGAACCCTGCAAACTATAACAGCAACATATGAGTTAAGATCTTCAGTGGTGGCACTTAACAACTGTGGAATCTAGTACCAGCTCTCATTTTGGAATTAAAGCCCACTGCAAAGGAGGGGATATGTGTCTGTCACTGAAGACCAAGTCAAAACACCATAGTTGAGAACTCATAATCCCTTAATCTGTTTAGGGCAATGTAGTACTGTGGTTTCATAAATTGCAATGCAACAAATTAACAGGTATATGTATAACCTTAGAAAAGAACTTCTTTCCACCTTCAGCAGAGACTTTCCTCTGAATTTTGACTGCTCAAGGTTCAAAAATAAGGGATGGTTGAGTAGTCAGCATGAATAAGACATTTACACCATCCTCTATAACATTTATGTGAAAACACAAAACATGGGGCAGAAAGAATGCAAAAGTTGGAAGATAATTACAAGGGTTTCAAATGTCTCTCTTGAGAGTATGTCATAGCCATGTTAATTATGAACTCAGCTCATCTCTGATTGAGAGTAACAGGCCTCAATAAGACTAGAATTGTTACACATTCAACTACTAGCTAGCCTTCACTGAGAAAATATTGGCTATGATAAATTTTTGTGGAGGAGGAGTCATTGTTTTCAATTTTATACACACAAATATGTGACCCTACCAGGTTCTATTGAGCAGGTTCATACCTATGATTATTTAGAGGTAACTGGTTAAACTCAGTAGATCACAATGTAAACAAGGTCTATTAACATGAGAAAGGTAGGAAAAATAAACTGAAGGATAACTTAGGGGTTCCAAGGAGTAGGGAGAGATCACAGAATGTATTTGTTGCATCCACTTGGCTTTTGTGAAGTTCAGTTTTTCATAGTGACCATTAATCAAGTGTGGTGATTATCGTCCCACGATCTCTGCTGTGACATCCAAAAGATTGTATCCAGTTCAGTAAAGACTGTTCTTTTTAGTTAATATCATACATTGTGACAATGACAATAATACACATCTATTTCAGTAAACAAAAAGGATAATATCTCATCCTTTGTAGCAAAAATATTCCATTATGTCACTGAATTTTAGCACTTTTCAAATTTTTATTTTAGATATTGGTTTCATAAGAACACCATAGAAAGTTGTAATGTAATTTAAGACTTAGTTAAGCATGACTTTCTCAATACTTTAAGGTCAGAGAACATCCTCAAGGGATGGGGAAACAGAAAGACGGAAATCTGGAGGCTGTCACTCTGGTTTTCTAACCAAGATAACAACACAGCTTTGTGAAAGGAAGAATGAAAATACAAGACAAACATGGAAAAAGCACCCGTCATTTCAAGCAATCTCTGCCAGATACTATTGGCACACATTTAAATTTCATTGTCTACCAAAGATTACAGACAAGAAGATTGATTGCCCCTAAAAATTTAGCCAGGTCATTCCTTACAGCACTGGAAGATTTTCATGATATCTGATAACATTTATTTTGGATTTTTAAAGCAAAAGCCATTAATTTACTTCTGTTTTTAATTAAAAGTTCTCAGTGTGTGACTCTTTAATATTCTCTCATTTATAAAAGCTTACTTAAAAGAGTAATATATAAGAGTCTTTAGGATATTATGTAGTTACTAGTTAGGAGAATTTCTAGTATGAGGTTTGTGTAAATGAATGTTTGTTTCTGTTGTTTGTAGGGGACAGAACAGCTTAATTGCATAAATTCCACTAGCTGGGAAATGACTTCTCTAAGTTCTCATATTTCATAGAAAAGAATATCATCTTTAATTAGTGTTAAGTGAGAAATATATCCTAAACGGTGCATGTTTTAGATAGATACTGCATATTTGCTTCCTTTTGTTGAACTTTTATCTTAATAGTAATATATGAGGCCTGAAGAATTGATGGCTTAGCTGTTTAAAGAATTGACAGCTGTTCTAGAAGACCAGTGCTGAATTTCTAGCAACTAAATTGTTAGTAATGTCTGTATTTATCTCCTGTTCTAAATGATGTTGTCCCTCTTCATATATATGTCTAGGCACTAGATATTTAAATATAGATGCAGGCAAAACATACATGCACATAAAATGAAAATTCAAAATATCTTCATGAAATTAAATTAATAATATATATTAATGCATGTATTTTTATCAATAGGCAGTTGTCAGGAAACATCTTTCATGTATAGAAACAATAAAAATTTTCTTGGGATGTTTATATTTCATTTTCAAAAGCACACATCAAGTAAACTTGGATGCTCATATCCATGTTTACATAGAGAAGGATAAAAAGGCATACATGTCTCCAGTTACCTTTTTGTCACATTAATATACAAATATTTATTCTATACTTTATAATTCTATTGTACATGATTTCTCTCTTTGACTGAGAGTTGTATACTTAGTGACCCCACATAGATGTCAATTTTTAATCAAATGGAATTTAAGATATAGCATTAAACACTGTACCAATACAAAATACTTTGCTTAAAATTACGCATGCCAGATTTCCGGTGTTGTTATATTTACACCTTTAGAAAATCCTACATAAGAATAACTATTTGTTAAATAGAAATTTCTAAAGTAATTACATTAAATTTGATCTCATGAAGAATTCATGAGATCTAAGTTAATATTATTCCTGCTTTTGCAATGCAAGTTATTTTGTTTCTGGCTTATAATCAGTTTGCAAAACAGAAAAAAGAACCAATAGACTTTCACATCCTAAATAAATGATGTAACAGGTTACACATTAAAAATATAATGTTATAATGTTGTAAATTAACTTCATAATAACATTCATGAAATTTATGTCTTTAAATTTTTCTTAGTTTATTGTTTGATATTGGAATATTTATCATATTAAAGGTCATAAAGATTCATTTCTTTCTAGAGGTTTTTCAGTATATGATTTCTTATAACAATGGGAAACACAATTAATTTTTTTTACATTTTTCACAATTAATTAACTAAAATGATTATAAATATTTTTATTTTCATTTTTGCTACAACAGAGTTTCAGCTTTAAAATTTATTTTACCATTATTAAATTAGCCTACAAGACAGTAGAATATATGTTTTCAACCCTAAAATAATATGACATTTCGAATTAACATTGTATTGTTTAGACTGGAAAGCATCCTTTTGATAAAATTACTAATATTTTAAAATTAGTTTTAGTATTGTAAAAGAAACTCTTCTAATTGTGACTATAACCTTTCTTACTGTACCATTTGATGCCACACCTAGCCAAAAATATGTCTTCTTTCCGTAGCATTGCATTAGTATACCAGTTCTTTTATTCTTTCTATTAATTTGTATAATTTTATTTTATTACTATCTCAAGGCAAAAAGACAGAATAATTACTGGTTTCTTTTTATAAACATTCAAAAATGTGACTGAGGAATAAGTTGAAATGAGCATTAACATAAGCTATTAAAGTATCAATTAATTTACTTGGCTAAAAATATAATCTCTAGTCTTGATATTACATGTGTGTCATTTTAAATCATTAAAAAATATTTTAAGTTTGAATTTTATGAAACACTGTCTTCCTTTATACCACGTTTTGCAAATATAAAACTACTTTTAATTCTGCAAGCACCTTGGAAGAAAAGGTGACATGAGAACATATATAAAGTTATATCTATTATTATTTTAGCTCCATTTGAAAGGGGAGCACTATAAAATACGTATTTTCCTAAAATTAAATGTTTTAGCACTAATTTCTATGTGATGCAAAATGTGGTTGTTTCTTAAATATGCTAAATTTAACCTTAAGTAAAATACACATTTTTACTGTATGCTATTACTTCCAATATGAGAAGCATGTGGAATGTTTTCATCATTATGCTTGTTTCAGAATGTGAAAAACCAAACATCTCCATCAAAATTTGTTGACAAGTAATATGAGAAGTTTCAGTCAAGTTTCCAGTTTAGTAATTCATCTTTAAGAAACCAAAACTTCTGATTAAAAATATAATTATAGCTGTAAATTAATGTGTCTATAACAATTTTAAGTGAATGCACTGTATGTCTGAGAATAAAACAGTCATCCACACATGTTAGTTTTCTATCTTTTATCAACAGTCATGAGGAACTACTTAAACTGTACTCTTGGTTCTCTTATGAATATGTGTAGAGTGGCTTTATTAAAGTGACAAACTAACATGCCACTCATCTTTATTGCATTATGCACCATTCAGGGTAAAAATGCAAATAAAATGGCAGCGTAAATCATAGATGAATAATAATTGGCTAAAATTATACTTTTTGCTTTTCCATTATTGTTACACTCAGCATATTTATATTTTGTTGTGATATTTAAAATATTGGTCAATATAATTAAACATTTTGGAAATATTGTTTGATGATATGTTAAATTTGTCTGAGTTTGATTTAATCGAGTCAGTATAATGTATAATGTATTCAACAATTAAAGGAAAAGTGAAATGAGAAATAGAAACTTACTTTACCTTTCATACTGATGAAATTAATTATTTAGAATAATAAGATAGTTTCATATTCCTTGCAATTAGAAAGTTAGCTTTTTTTTTTTGTCTGTGAGGTCCTTCAACCTACAAGAGTCCTCTCCCTGAGCTGAGGACAACCTTTCAGACCAGTGTGTGGGTACCATCTCAGGGGGGAGCCGATCATCCCAGAAAGGAGCACTGGGCCCATCCAGCTCCTGCTGCAGTGGTTTAATTCCACAAATCCCTGACGCCCCCCAAGCCTGCCCTATTTTCTGCAAGGTCCTTGGCACAGGAACAGTTCCTGCTCCTGCACTGACACTACCCACCCAGAGGTTGAGTGTGCACCTGCCCGGCCAGAGGAGAGTGCATGGCACCTCCAGCTCCTGCTGCAGGGGCTTCTGGGCTTTGTAAGCCCCCCCAAGTTTGCCCTTTTGTCTGCGGGGTCCTTAGACCTCCAAGAGTCCTGTCCATGAGCTGAGGACAACCTTTTAGATCAGTAAGTGGGTGTCATCCTGGGGCAGGGCGGAACATCTGGGAAAGAAGATCTGGGCCCCCTCAGCTCCTGCTGCAGGGGCTTTGTTCCACATATCCCTGACCCCCACAAGCCTGCCCTATTCTGCGAGGTCTGAAAGACCCCACTAGTTTGCCCATCATAGCTATGTATTTTCTGCTTTGCTTACTTCTGCTGGGGATTTTCCATTACAATCAAGGTTGGAATGCCCCCTGCCCAGCCCGCACCAGATGGGCCCTGATGATTAACACCTGAGGTCTGGTGCCTGGAGGCTGGCTGCCCAAGGCCAGCAGGAAGATAGAGGGGAACAGGAGATACAGGGAGTGCTGAGTTGTCCTTCAGATGAACAAACAACCCTGACTTAAGTTGAACTCATTGCCTTATTTGAAATGACCAATGAGAACCCTGTAACCATGCATCTGCTTCTGTAAGCCACTTTTTGCTTCCCCAACCTTATATAAGCAAGCCCTGAATTAAGCCGGGTATGCTCAGCTAATCTAAAGCTGCAGAGTCCCCAGGCTCCTGTTCATTCAATAAATCACCTCTTGCTCTTCCATCCAGTGTACTGAGCCTTTTTCTTGGGGAAGAGGATCCGGAGGTCTTTCAGTCCTTGGCCCAGGAACAGTTCCTGCTCCTGCACTGAGGCTACCCACCCAGAGGGGTGAGTGTGCACCCTCCTGGCTGGAGGGGAGTGCAGGGCACCTCCAGCTCCTGCTGCAGGGGCTTCTTGGCTGTGCACAACCCTTACCTCCCCTCGCCCACAAGCTGGCCCTTTTGTCTGCTGGGTATTCAACCTCCAAGAGTCCTGTTCCTGTGCTGAGGACAGCCTTTCAGACCACCTGCCCTATTGGCTGCAAGGTCCTTGGCCCAGGAACAGTGCNCTATTCCAGAAGAAGTAGAAGAAATCGACTTTAAATATAACATTATGAAAATGAGAGAGGACCTTAAGCAGGATGTGAAAAACTGCTGTAAAGAAGTGGAGAAGACAAACGAAAAGGTAGAAGAAATGAACAAATCTCACAAAGATACCCCCCAAAAACACGATAAAGCAATCAAACAGGTAATGGAAACAATTCAAGACATGAAAAATGAAATGGAGGTAATGAAGAAAACACAAACTAAGGGAAGGCTGGATATGGAAAATCTGGGTAATCGATCAGAAACTACAGAGACAGGCATAACCAACAGAATACAAGAGATAGAAGAAAGAATCTCCGACACCAAAGATACTATAGAGGAAATAAACTAGTTGATTAAAGAAAATAACAAATCCAACAAATTCTTAACACAAAACCTCAGGAAATTTGGGACACCATGAAAAGTCCAAACCTAAGAATAGTATGGATAGAAGGAGATGAATTAAAGCTCAAAGGCCCAGAAAATATATTTAATAAAATTATAGAAGAAAACTTTCCAAATCTAAAGAAGGATATTCCTATGAAGGTACAAGAAGCATACAGAACACCAAACAGA
>LOEQ01005900.1:47757-70453 GCA_001685075.1 Bramus lutescens | reverse complement strand
TCCCAGCAACCACATGGTGGCTCACAGCCATCTATAATGAGATCTGGTGCCTTTTCTGGCATGCAAGCAACCAAAGGAATGTTGTATACATAATAAATAAATAAATCTTTAAAAAAAAAAAAGAAGAGTCGGGTGGTGGTGGTGCACACCTTTAATCCCAATACTCGGGAGGCAGAGGCAGGTGGATCTCTGTGAATCTGATGCCAGCCTGGCCTACAAAGTGAGTTCCAGGCCAGCCAGGGCTACACAGAGAAACTCTGTTTCTAAAAATAAAAAATAAATAAATAAAAAAGAAAGGAAGAAAAACATGAATTTTAGCACTATGTAGACACCTTTTTCAATGGATAAGTATGAGTAATTTTAAATTTGTAACAACTTGGTTTTTTTTTTATTGCTAGGGATGGAACCTAGAGCCTTTGTGTTTTGGTTTTTCAAGACAGGGTTCCTCTGTAGCTTTGGAGCCTGTCCTGGAACTAGCTCTTGTAGACAAGGCTGACCTTGAGGAACCTAGTCTTGCACATGCTAGAAAAGCATTCTTCACTGAGCAAATGCTCACACAAAACATGAAAATTGGTAATGCTTGACCTGCTTCATACAAATACTACTACAGGTAGAGTCTCATTGTTTCTCAAATAGAGAGGCGCATGAAAATCTCTGCCTGTGGGAGGCTGGACATCATGTCAAGGAAGGGTTTTTATGACAATGCCGGGGGTGTGGGGTAGGCAATACTGGTATTTTAGTGGGCAGGAGTCAGGGAAACTAAATGTCCTGCAGTGCACAAGAAAGAATTGTCCTTCTGAAATGCCAGCAGCACACCCAGCTGAGAAACCCTGTGCTGGAAAAGTTTCATCATTGTTGTCCTTCAACAGGAAATGGTCTTTCAAAAATGTCAAAATTACGCGGCTTACAAGCAAACAAGCACATTTTTTTGTTTGTTTTTAAGACAGGGTCTCATTATGTAGCCCTGAATGGACTAGAAGAGCACTGCCACACAGACCTGGCTGGCCACAAACTCAGAGCAAACTCAGATCCGCCTGCCTCCGCCTCCCAAGGGCTGGGAATAAAGGCGTGTGCCTGATCAAACACAACGTTTTAGTACCTGTGCTACAACTTGGATACTTTTAGACAGAAGAGAGGAAAGGAGAGGAGAGCACCGGGGAAGGAAAGGAGGAGAAGAGGATGGAGGAAGGGGAGAGAGGGAAAATGGAGGAACAAAAAAGGAAAGGGGAGAGGAAGGGAGAGGATATTGAGATTGAGTTGTCATAAAGTAAGCACAGGGCTGGAGAGATGGCTCTGCAGTGCTAAGTCCCAGCGCACCACTGCAGCGCACCACCTTCTGTATGTAACACCAGTTCCAGGTGCTGTGACGCCCTCTCTGGATGTCCTCAGACACTACATGGCACAAAGACACATGCAGGCAGAACATCCATACACAAACTTTTTAAAAAATTTAAACTTTTTAAAAGAAAGAAAATAGATTCAATTAAAAGTTATCAGTGGGCTGGAGAGATGGCTCAGAGGTTGAGAGCACTGCCCATTCTTCCAAAGGTCCTGAGTTCAATTCCCAGTAACTACATGGTGGCTCACAACCATCTGTAATGAGATCTGATGCCCTCTTTTGGCCTGCAGGGACATAAGCAGGCAGACCACATATGTAAGCATACATGCAGTGCAGAACACTGTATACATAATAAATAAATAAAATCTTAAGTTAAAAAAAAAAGTTGTGGGGCTGGAGAGATGGCTCAGAGGTTAAGAGCACTGGCTCCACTTCCAGAAGTCCTGAGTTCAATTCCTAGCAACCACATGGTGGCTCACAACCATCTGTAATGAGATATGGTGTCCTCTTCTGGCCTGCAGGAACATATACAGGCAGACCACTGTATACTTAGTAAGTAAATTTAAAAAAAATAAAGTTGTTAATCGGGCTGGTGAGACAGCTCAGTGGGCAAAGGTGTCTGCCACCAGGCCAAATGACCTGAGTTCCATCCCCAAGACCCATATGGTAGGAGGAGAAAACTGACTCCAGAAAAGCTGTCCATGCCCTTCACCAGAACTAGTGTATTCATGGATACATGCAATAAAAAAGTAAAGAAATAAATAAGTAAAAATTTAAATGTGATCTTTTAAAAATTACGATTGGAAAATAATTTAAAAAGGCAGTGAACAGCTGGGTGGTGGTGGCAAACGCCTTTAATTCCAGCACTCGAGAGGCAGAGACAGGTGGATCTCTGTGAGTTTGAAGCCAGCCTGGTCTACAAGAACTAGTTCCAGGACAGGCTCCAAAGCTACAGAGAAACCGTGTCTCTGTCTCAAATAACAGAAGAAGAAAAAAGAGTGAACTAAATATATTATACTCAATATTATATGTTTTATTTTTCCAAAGAAACTTTAAAATTCTCAGGTTGCCCTCTTATCTGAGATGCTTCTATAGAGAGCTGCAGACACTATTTTGTCAATTTTGTTTTGTTTCTTATTTTTATTTTATGTGTATGGGTGTTTTGCCTCACGTATGCCTGTGTGAAAGTTTCAGATCCTCTGGAACTAGAGCTACAGACAGTTGTGAAGTGCTGTGTGGATGCTGGGAAATAAACCTGGGTTCTCTGGAAGAGCAGCCAGTGCTCTTAACCGCTAAGCTACCTCTCCAGACCCAATCAATTATTCTATGTATGTTTAAATCTCATGACATGTCTACAAACTACACATTATCCCATGTAAGGGGGGCCACTGTGTGGTGGCACACACCTTAATCCAGGCAATGGGAGATAGAGGCAGGTAGATCTGATCTACAAAGCAATTCTCCTTCCCCTTGTCCCAAATAAAAAGAGGAAGGGAGTAAGACTGTCAAATTAGCCAAGCCGTGGTGGCACAATCCTTTAATACCAGCACATGGGAAGCAGAGGCAGTTGAATATCTATGTTCAAGGCCAGCCTGGTCTACAGGAGTTCCAGGATAGCCAGGGCTATCTCAGAGAAACCCTGACTCAAAAAAACTTAAAACAACAACAAAAAAGACTGTAAGATTAAAACTTGTTGGAAGTTAATTAATGACAGACTTGGGGTTCAAAAAGCTAAGTTTCCAAAGCTAAGCACTTAGCACTATAAAGTGATTCCCTCCACAGACATAGCTACATTTCTGTTCATTACAGCAAGTTACTACTAGTCTCTACCCTCCTCGACCAAGAGACTAAAATGGAGACAGATGGTGTCTCTCCAGCAACTGAAAGCCTTGAGTCATTTAATGACCATACAGTAAAAACACCATTGGTTCTAGCAGACTTCTTCTTGTTGTTGTTCTTCTGTTTGTTTGTTCTGGGGTTTGTTCATTTGGAGCTATGTTTTATTGTTGTTACGCCCTCCCCACCAAACAGATTTCCTAAGGAATGGATGAAAAACTAGCAGGAAAAATATGCCAATCCCCTACCATTCCTTCTTTGCTATTCTAATAGTACAATATTTGTTTCTTTTTCTTTCTGAGACAGGGTCTCCTGGAAGGCCAGGCTGACCTCAAATTTCCTAAGTAGCCGAGGATAACCCTGAACCCCTGACCCTCCTGGTGCTAATATCACAGATGTGAGTCAACACTCCTAGTTTTATGCCCGGCTGTGGATCAACCTGGGGCTTTGTGCTTACTAAGCAAGCACTCTACCAACTGTGCTATATTCCCCAAGCCACAGATTTGTTTGTTATACATTAATATCACAAAGACAAGCCATATAACATTTCACAATAGTGAAGGCACAAATAAAATTCTACAATATACTGAAGCACTATCAATTAACAGATAATAGAATAGAAAATTGTTAGCTGACACTGAAAATATTCAATGTCCATCCAAATATAAATGAAGTTGGTGATAAAGACTCAAAGTTAAGGAAATAGCAATTTTACAACCTACATATAATAGAAAAAGAATGCAAATAGAAGATGCTGATATCCTAATAATTTTTTCCTATTATGACAAAAATTAAACTGACCTAAAAATAAGTTTGTTATGTGTGATATGTAAATTGGTCATTCATTTTCCAGGACAGGAGCACTGACAAGCATATTGTGTTTCAAGACCAAACACACGGCAAATCTACAAGACAAGTCAGCTCAGCAGTTATCCTTTCTATGGACCAACACAGCATACAGACAAATTCCAGGATGGCTGCACAATTAAAACTAAAAGCCATATTGCTGGGCTTGACAACTTGCTATGAAGTAATAAGTTGTAATTGCCATTCAAACCAAAGGCATTCTAGCATAAAAACTGGCATCCCCTACTTAGTTAGCTGCAGACATATGCAATGGCACCTACTAGCACTAGACAAATAGTTCTTGAAGGTGTATTAGATCTTTTGGGTATCTATGAAACTAGATCTACCATGCTCAGGCCAGGTATTGGACCACAACATAAAATAAAATCTAAGGCTGAGAGTTATAAAGGCACTTGAAGGTAAATTAGTTCAATTCTCTTAACTATTACAGGAATCCCTGTAGTTTTTGTTTGGTTTGTTAGTTTGTTGTTTTATTGAAGCAGAGTTTTACTCTGTAGTCCATACAGGCTGGCCTAGAACATACTTTGCAACCCAGCTTCACCTTGAATTTGCACGCCCCCCCCATCCTCCTGAGTCCTGGAATTATTTTGTATAAACCACCACATCTGGCTAGGAATCCTGTCTATTAACTGACCAAACTGTGAGGCCAGCAAGACAGATGGCTCAGCGGTAAGAACACCTGTGGAGCAGATCTCACAACCTGAGTTCAATCCTTGCTTCCATGGGAAGCAAAAACTCCCCTCCTGAAAGTTGTCCTGACACTCCCATGTGTGCAATAACCCCCCACACACAGAATAAATAAAGAAGTAAAATTTTAAAAATTAAAACTACGTAACCAAGGATAACAATGAACTTCTGATCCTCCTGCTCCTACCTCCCAATTGATAGGATTACTGGCACGCACCACCATGCACGCTAGGCAAGCACTCCAGCAACTGAGCTACATCTCCTGCCCAGATGTTTAGACACTTACAAAGTCTCTCTTTCTACTTAAAGAAAAACACAGGCTTTGTAGCATGTATTACTTTATTCAAATACTTAATATGAGGCTAACAGTTAAAACAACAGCCAGTAAATAAATACCAAAACATATTTTTATTTAATAATATTCCCACTATTTCACAGGCACAAAAGATGTCAACATTTCAGACTAGCTAGAAGGAAGTGAGCCACGACCTATGACAGTTCTCATAAGACACACTTGACAGTTGGAAGCCGTGTTCAAACCTGTTATTCCAGCACTGAGGAGACTGAGGGTGGATGGCTATCAATGTGAGTCCAGCCTGAACTACAACATGAGATCCTGTCTCAACAAAAGAGGTCTAAAATGCTCAGTGATATCTGCTACTTATAAAGCTGTTTAGCCTGGCTTTCAAAAACTATGTTCCAAGTTGGAGGATGGTGGTGCACCCCTTTAATTCCAGTACTCAGAAGGCAGAGGCAGGTGCATCTCTGTGTATTCGAGACCAGCCTGGTGTACAGAGTGAGTTCCAGGACAGGCTCCAAAGCTTCACAGAGAAACCTTGTCTCGAGAGGCAGGGGGGAGAGAGAGAGATAGAGTTAGCCTAATCTGGGAGTGTGGATGGAATGAAATAGTGAAAACAGAAAAGTAAATAGCCCAATCCTCCTCCAGACTTGTGCTACCTTTCTAACATCATTTCTTCCATCACAGCTTAAGTGATATCCCTCATCCCAGCTATCATACCCCTTTCTGATGATCGACGTCATTCCAACTCTATTTTCACATGCATATATTGTATTTACGTGAATGTATGCCATGTACGTGTGGGTGCCCAGAGTCCAGAAGAAGACATCAAATCCGATGAAGCTGGAATCACATGTAGTTGTGAGCTGCCTCATGTGGATGCTGGAAACTGAACTCTGGTCCTTTGAAAGAGCAATAAGCACTCTTATCTGCTAAGCCATCTGCTGTGGGATAATGCTCTTGTACAATGTAAAGATTTGTAGCTCATTTTAGTTTAATAAAATGCAGATTGGCCAGTAGCCAGGAAGGAAGTATATGCGGGACAACCAGACTAAGAGAATTCTGGGAAGAGGAAAGGCAGAGATACAGTCAGAGGAAGCAAAATGAGAATGCCTTACTGAGAAAAGATACATGGCTTAGCATAGATAAGAATTATGGGTCAATTTAAATTGTAAGAACTAGTCAGTAGTAAGCCTGAGCAATAGGTCAGTTTATAATTAATATAAGCCTCTGTGTGTTTATTTGGAACTGCATAGCTGTGGGACTGAATGGGATAGAAACTTCCATCTACAAATGGTGCCCAACATTGGGCAACTACATCCACATAAAACCTGAGAGAGCTCGGGAAGGGATTCTAGATTAAACAAAACAAAACAAAAAAAACGAGTCAAGCATGGCTTCTTGGCAACAACATTTTCTCAGGTGGGATCTGTTTACTAAAGGCAAGCAGAGATGCAGCTCCTTTGAGAGGCTTTCTGACTAGTCATCAGTGGCAAAAAAAAAAAAAAGGTTCTTTTAAGAGGCTCTGCTACCAAACTCTTAAATAGTGTTTATGAGCAGCCAGTGGCATGTTTCTTGCTGGTGGCATGACCTAGAAACTCTGCAGAGTTGTGGCAACAAACATGGCTCCTGCCAGTACCTCTGCCATAAAGCTTGACTCTCAGGAAGCTAAAGAATGGGGCGGAGACAGCTGCCAATGCTGCAGCTTTAATCCTAGTCATGCCACTTTGCAGATTAAAGACTTGCATGGTCAGAAAGAGATACAGTAAAGATAGATTTAGACAAAAAAAAACTCTAAATGATTTACAGTGTATTTAAAAATATATGTAGGCTTAGAAGAGAAAAAGGATAAAGTCCTTAAAAAAGAAATAGAGTAATTAAAAAATACACACATAAAGATGAAAAATATAGAGAGTCTAGATACCGTATATTGTTTTGTTGTCTTTGAATTGTTTGACTGCTGAAGAAGGAGCAACAGCTTGTAAAAGACATTTGATTATAAATGCCAGATTAAACCAACCTTTATGTTTTAAAAAATATCTTGACTTCAAAATTTAAATTTAAAAAAGTTACTTTGGGAAAAACCTGCTTTTATTTCCAGAGGAAATGAGAAGCTGTGTATTCATTCTGGATTAAGAAAAATCAGATTTGATCGAGGAAGACCCCCCCCCGAAAAACCTGATAGGAGTGGATGGTCCAGATGATCCAGCACTTCACAGCACCTCTGTTGCAGTTTCCTTTGAGTTCTACATCCAGAACAGCTTCAAGGTGACTGGTTGAGGTGATTCAGTCACACAGAATACTCCAGTCAGGATTTGACCATAATCTTAAATTTTTTCAGGGTCTCCCAAAGATTACCAGTGCCCTCAATCAGCAGGAAGTTAACCTGGAAAACTATGCCCACGTTTCTTAAAAAAAATGGATTATGGATGTTTATCATAGTTTAGAGTGTTGGTTACAAGTTGTTATGGATAATGATCGGGAAAAAAGCTAAACAAAAAAGATTAAATTCAGCATTCTTGTTTTGAGAAGAAATAAAGGGGAAATGCTGTGGGATAATGCTCTTGTACACTATAAAGATTTGTCACTCATATTGGTATAAGACGCTGGTTCGGCAGTAGCCAGGCAGGAAGTATATGTGGGGCAACCAAACTAGGAGAATTCTGGGAAGAGGAAAGGCAGAGAAAGGAAAAGCAGAGGCACTGCGTCTAGTCAAACGCAGAGGAAGCAAGATGAGAATGCCTTACAGAGAAAAGATACATGGCTAAACATAGATATGAATTACGGGCTAATTTAAGTTGTAAGCACTAATTAGTAATAAGCCTGAGCAATAGGCCATACAGTTTATAATTAAGTCTCTGTGTATTTATTTGGGACTGAATGGCTGCAGGACCTGGTGGAACAGAAACTTCCATCTATAGCTATCTTTCCAGTCCCTCATTCTTACTCTTAGTGACTGGTATTTAGCAAATGTCTTTTGAGTATTCCATACTCCTAACTCACATACCTTACAATCTATTATCCATGGTGGGTAAATTTTTTTAAATGGTTTATATATAGCAACACTCTTCCTCATTTAATCCCTACTGCTATCTTTTTCTTATTTCTTTAAAAAAAATTTGGCCAGCAGTGGTGGTGCATGCCTTTAAATCCTCAGGAGGCAGAGACAGGCAGATTTCTATGAATTTGATGCCAGCCTGGTCTACAGCAAGTTCCAGGGTGGCCAGGGTTACAAAAGGATACCCTGTCTCAAAAAAACAAAAACGAACAAATAAATAAAATGGAAAAACATTTTATTTATGTAAAACACAAAACATGGGTGTTTTGTTCACCTGTATGCTGTCTGCACAGCACGTGCATACAGAGGCTGCAAAGGTCAGAAGAGTATCAGATCCTCTGGAACTGGAGTTAACAGTCATTTGACACCATGTGGGTATTAAACCTGGGTCCTCTGGAAGAGTGGCCATACTCGTAACTGCTGAGCCATCATCTGGACCTCCTATCCATAGTCCATAGATACAGTCAACTGATGATGGTTAGTGTTAACTGTCAACTTGACAAAATCGAGAATCACCTGAGTCACCTTACCTGGGCACGCCTATGAGGATCATCATGATTGCATTAATTCAGGTGAAAAGACCCACACATTGTGAACAGCATCACTCCTGGTTTCAGTCCTGTACTACATCAATGTTATCAATGGAGAAGGGGAACTGAGCAGTAGTAGCAAGCTAACTAATTCTCTGCTGTCTGATTATGAATGAGACGTTACCAGCTGCTTCAAGTACCTGCCACCTTGACTTCACCACGGCAGACTGCACCCTTGAATTGTGAGCCAGAACAAACCCCTTGTCCCTTAAGCTACTCATTTGTAGATTCCTGCTCACACTTCAGTGCCCATGTATGTAGCACTCTTTCTCCCTGGTGTGTTCTTATTGGTTTCTTCCACACGGCTCTCAGGAATCAACTAACATGTGAAGTGTTCTCTGACCTTTAAATCTCCTGTCCTGAACAAATCCTATTACAGCTATCTCACTGTACATTAACTGTTGCTTTTCTGCTTTCTTCACTGGACTATGAGCTCCATAACATCTTAGAATTGAACTTGCTCACCTTCAAATGAACTATGGTATATAAATTTTAATATTGCATATAAGTCAATATACAGTTGAGGGGGAAAGTAAGATTTTGATATTGAGATTCAAACTCTATTGTTTTGGATTTGGTTTGACCTTTTGTTGTTGAGATTTAAATTTTGTGTGTTTGAAGGCGCAGGTATGTTCAGGCATGTGGAGGACAGAGGTCAGACTATGATGCTGTTCCTCAGGAGCTGTTCACTTTGTTTTTAAGACAGTCTGCGACAGGATCTTGCTGATCAGGCTAGACTGGCTGGCCAGGGAACCCAGAGGCTGTCTTCTCTCTCTTTCTCTCTCTCTCTCGCTTTGGGATTATAGGAACTTATCATTAGTATCATTATATCCTAGATTTTTATCCCAGATTTCTATCTGAATCTGGAGATCAGACTTGGGTCAAATCCTCATGTTTGTACAGCAAACACTTTACTAACTGAGCTATCTTACCTTACCAAGATTCAAAAAAATACATTCATTCTTTCATTCGCTTAGTCAACAAATACTTTATTTAGTACCTTCTAGAGGCCAGAAACCATGCTATGACCTTGAGAGCTTACCAATATAGACATGCACAAAGAGGATATATGTATATTCAAAATGATAATTGTTCAAAATAGCTATTAACTTAGTGAATCTTGTGCTGTGTGGTGGTTTGAAGAAGAATGGCCGAATGGCCCTTCTAGGCCCATATATTTGAAAGATTAGTCACCAGGAAGTAGCACTTTATGGAAGAGTTAGAAGGATAAGGATATGTGGTCTTCTTGGAGGAAGTGTGTCACTGGAGGTGAGCTCTGAGGTTTCAAAAGCCTGTGCCAGGCCCAACTGCTCTCTCCCTCTTCCTACTGCTCCAGCACTTGCCTGCATGCCACCACGCTCCTTGCCATGATAATAGACTAAATCCCTGAAACTCTAAGCAAGACTCCAGTTAAATGCTTTCTTGCCTGATGGTTGGTGGCACACACTTTTAATCCCAGCACTTGGGAGGCAGAGCCAAGCAGATAGATCTCTTTGAGTTCAAGACCAACCTGGTCTACAAGTTCCAGGACAGCCTGGGATACACAGAGAAACACTATCTTGAAAGAAAAAGAGAGAAGGGGGGCAGGGAATAAGGAGGAGAGGAAGAGAGGAAAAGAGAAAGGGGAAGAAAAAGGAAAATGCTTTCTAAGAGTTGCCTTGGTCATGGTATATCTTTGCCACAATAGAACACTAAGATGGGTAGATTATGAGAAGCTTACATCTTATGAAATCTTCTCTACTTGCCAATTCTTTCTTCATCCCTAGCTTTGTGAAAGAGCCTTGCTATGTAGTCTAGGCTATCTTCAAACTTCAGATCCTCCTATATCAGCCTTCTGAGTACCGAGATGACAGGCACATGCTTCATGTTTTCCTCTTCTTCTGTTTTTTGTTGTTTTCCAATTCTTCACTAGTAATATGCTTTTTTCTGTTTTTTGTTCTTTCTTTGTGTAGCCTTGGCTGGCCTAGAACTCACTCTGTAGACCAGGCTGGCCTCAAACTCACAGAGATCTGCCTGCCTCTGCCTCCAGAGTGCTGGGAGTAAAGTTGTGAGCCACCACTGCCTGGCAATATGCATTACTTTGATAATCACAATTCTTCTGAGTTTCCCAAAGTTATAAATCCATGCCAATCAACAAGAACTATAGTCAGAAAAAAACAGCATGAACATTTGTGAATTGTAGGTAATGCGAGAGTAAAAATAATTTAAAAGTTCTGGTCAGATTCTAATACAAGAAACAAACTAAAATAGGAAAATAAAAACCACAGACAGCTGGAGAGCATGACTGGAAATGATCTCAGTGCAAGGACTATTGCTGGAAGGAACAGTATAAAATGAAGCCAGTTAGCAAGATGAATAAAGATGAAGGGATAAGGGGCAGGAGAGATGGCTCAGCAGTTGAGAGCACTGCTGCTCTTACAGAGGACCCAGGCTAAGTTTCCAGCACCCACATGGCAGCTCTGTATCTGTAGCTCCAGTTCCAGGGGATCCAGCACTGTCACACAGACACACACATGATGTGGAATATTCCTTTACACTCTGTGAAGATTGCCACTGTGATTGGTTGAATAAAAAGCTAAATACTCAATAGCTAGTCAGGGACTTCTGGACAGAGAGAGTCTAGGAAGAAGAAAAGTGGAATCACCAACAGACACAGAGGGAACAAACATGCAGGAGGACAGGTAAAAGCCACAAATCATGTGGCAACACAGATGAACAGAAATAGTTTAACTTAAGTTATAGAGCTAGTAGTACAAGCATAAGCCATAGGACAAGCTTTATAATCAACAATAAGCCTCAGTGTCGCTTCTTGTGAGCTGGCAGCCCATAGGAAAGTCCACTACACACATGCAAAACACCAATGCTCATTTTAAAAAAAAGCTGCACAGATAAGATCATCTACTAGCCAAATATTAATAAAACCAGCAGACAGAAAACACTGAATAATTTCAGAAGCACTAGAGAAAGTACAGAAATAATGAGTCCTTGATGCTCTTCCAGAGGATCCTGAGTTCAGAACTCATAACCCATGGCAGGTGGCTCACAGTCACCGACAATTCCAACTCCAGGGGATCTAATACCTCCTTCTGATCTCCTTGGACACCTGAACACATGTGGCATAAACACACATTCACACACTCACAGAGGGTTTTTTCATTTTTATTTTGTGTGTACTGGTGGTGTTTTGCTTGCACATTTTGTCTGCATGTGTGTGTACAGCGCTCACAAAAGCCTGAAGACAGCATCAGATTCCCTAGAACTGGGGTTATAGATGGTTGTGAGCCTGAAGGTGGGTATTGAACCTGGGTTCTCTGCAAGAACAGCCAGTGAACTTTCTGTTGTTATTGCTTGAGACAGGGTTTCTCTGTGTACAGTTCTGGCTGTCCTTGAACTCTATGTAGACCAGGCTGGCCTTGAACTCACAGAGATCCACTTGTGTGAGTGCTGGAATTAAGGGCATGCACCACCACACCTGGCTCATAGTCAGTTATCTTAACCACTGGGTCATCTTTCCAGTCCCCCCACAATTTTCTTTTAAATGTCTTTTTTAAAGAGTTGCTCAGAAATAAATTAATCGGATGTGACTGGACAGACCAAGGGAAGGCACACAGTAAAGTACTTAAAGAGAAAGAACCAGAACGCATTATTGATAATGACCTAGTGGCTGAAATCACTCCAAAAGGAAGAGTCCCAGGACTTGACAGTTAAGGAGCTCCTAAAAAGAGTAAGAACACCCTTGCTCAGCATGCCAGTCTGAGGTGAAGTCTTAAGGTGAAGTCAGAATGTGCTGTTCTGCTTACGTATTTCTGAAAGTAGGACTTTCCTTCAGTTAGAAACTAATTCCTAAAGTCAAGTCCTTTTTGGTATGATGCTATTCAGTTTTCAGTAATGATGTATACACTGTATTGCCTTTTCTCCTTCAGTGTGTTATTTCCATAAATATCTGATGAATGAAAAAAATGTAATATATTAAAAATAAAATATGCAAATTTATCAAGATTACCACAGTGAATTCATTGTGGAAACCAATTTGAAAAAAAGAGCCCATGTAAACTGTCCTAGGAAAACATTAGCAGTAGGATCAATACCATCCAAATTTCCTTTTCGTTTTTCTTTCTTTCTTTTTTCTTTTTGAGACAGGTTCTCTCTGCAGAGCCATGGCTATTTTGGACTGGAACTAACTATGACACCAGGCTGGCCTTGAATTCAGAGAGATCCACCTGCCTCTGTCTCCCAAATGCTAGGATTAAAGGAATGACCACCAGGCCCGGCTCCTAATTTTCTATATTATGCAGATAAAATTATATCATTCTATTCTAATACAAAGGAAAACATGACAGCCTCTGTACAACTTGTTCAGAAGATAAATTAATAAATAACATTATATTTCATTTGTCTAATGATTTACAGTTCACAAAGCACTTTGACCCTTACAAGCAATTCTGTATCCTTGCTCCAACTTGGATAGATTCAAAAAGCAAGGACTAAGATTCAGAAAGCCTTTCTTTCTATATTTCAAAATCCAAAAGCCATAAAGAATATTGAAAAGTTTATGAGCATAAAAATCTAGAACTTCTATAGGGGAATAAAACAAAAGACATCAGAAAAGTAAATATCAAAACAGGGCTGACTCTTGGTGTTAGATATGAGGCCCTGGGTTTAACACCCTGCATCCAAGAAGAAAAAAAGAAAAATACTTATAAAGCATATCACACTGAACTTCTTATAAAGTCTTAGAGATCAGAAAGAAAGAGATCCTTGACTCAACAGAAAAGTTATGTGGAAGACTTTAAGCTGGGTAGTTCAGAGAACAGGAAATGGGGATGACTCAAACATAAAAGACACTTCGTCTCAGCATGATTATAACAACTAAAACCATTCTGAGTTATCACTTCTATATATCACACTGGCAAAAATCCAAGACTGATAACAGCAGGGCATAATATTAACAATGCTGACCCTCCAGTCAGAATGCTTACTGGATTTCTGCAGTTTGGAGGCCATGAACTTGGGCACTTCAACCATTCCTTAATGCATTCATCTGAAAAACAGTATCAGTGCCCACTGCAGAGGGATTTTGCTAAGAATGAATGAGGTAAATGTATATAAACCACCTAGAACAGTATTCACAGTACAAGGTAAACACTGTTTAAGCATTAGCTACGACACAGGCAAGGTTAGCTGAGTAAACAGGCAATGTAGATGGGGAAAATGCCAAAGGAAGGAACGTAAGCAATTAATGGTGATCAACTTTAACTTAGAAATTCTGCTTTTGTAAATTTACCCTGCAAATCCCCTTGCACATGACATGTTCAAGATCTCCATTACAGCACTGCTTAGGATATTAAAAAGCTAAAGAAATGCACACAACAGGGAACAAGTCACCGTACACACATTCAACAGCTTCTCAGTGTTTCTTTAAATTTTTTTCTATTACGTTTCATTAATCTGTTTGTTTAGAGGCCAGAGAACAACCTGTGGGAATTGGTTCACTCCTTCCACCACATGGGTCCCAGGGATTAAGTTGTGAGACTCTGTGGCAAGAGCATTTACCCACTGAGCCATGTCATCAACTAATTTTTTTGTTGTTTTGTTTTTTTGAAACAAGGCTTCATGTCTACATTGGCCTCAAATTTGCTGTGTCCATAGCCTCCACCAAGTGCTGTGATTAGAGTCATGTTTGTTTTGTTTTGTTTTGGTTGGATGGATGGTTGTTGTCCTGCTATTTTAGACACCTGGTCAGATTCTATTTCTACAGATAGGAAGGCCACAAAGGTAGAAAGGTAGCCTCCCATTTTCCTTGCAGCACTGAGGTTTGAACTAAGAGCTTCTCTGAGGCTCACATGCTATATACCGTGTGTGTGTGTACACACACACACCAGCCTATGGAAAATCTTTTTAAATTCTGAATAGTCCTAGTGCCAAGTGCAGAACAGCCTTGCAGGACTAGTTCAGCAGGAAACAGGACTGATATTTAAAAGGACCTGTTTTTCAAAAGGATTGAAACATCAATCCTTTCCTGCTCCTGAATTCAGGCTCCTCCATTCAAAGCCTGGTCTCAGCCACTAGCAAACTTAAAGAGGCGACTAGATGTCTTGAGATTTTCCTGGAGGCCCAGACCTGATCCCCTTGTTTTTCAACATCCACTCTGTACCACTTAACCCAGCCAACCATCTATAAACTATGGTCCCTAAAACAGGGTGACATAATACAAAGACAAACCCCAAAGCTCTAAGAAGGCACCTCAGGACCAAAAGCTCTTGGTGAGGAAGGGAGAGGCAATGGGAATATTTGTTTTGTTTTTGAATAAGGGTCTCTTTATGTAGTCCTGGCTGTCCTGGAGCTCACTATGCAGACCAGGCAGGCTTTGAACTCACAGAGATCCTGCTGCTCTGCCTCCAGAGTGCTATGGCTGCCACACCCAGCTACATTCAAAAGAATTCCAGGGAATACAAGGTAGGTGTTTAAAAACAACGAGGAAGCTCTCAAAGTTCTAATCTGGAAAGCTCTCAAAGATATACTGAAATGAAAGATAGCCTAGTGAAATGGAGGGCAGAACTGTGAGAAACAATCAGCTTTTTCATGAAAAATCGAAAAATAGGCCGGGCAGTGGCAGCGCACGCCTTTAATCCCAGCACTCCAGAGACAAAGGCAGGCAGGATTCTTGTGAGTCTGAGGCCATCCTGGTCTACAGATCAAGTTCCAGGACAACCAGAGCTACACAGAGAAACCTAAACTTGAAAAACAAACAAAACAAAATAAAAATACCTTGGGGTCCTCTTCAGCAACAAGCCCCCACAGAGTTTTAAAAACTGGTTGGGAAGGAGGAATGAACCCTGAAGCTGAGTACACAGAAGAGTCATGAGACTGAAACTGTTTATATAAAATATATAGATATGTAAAATCCTATGTTATATGCAAACAATTTTGTATTTCACCACTTGAACATATTATTTTTCAAACACTATATATACATATATATAACTTATTTTAGGACTCTTTGTATGTTTTATTTTTATGTGTATTTTGTTTTGTTGTTTTTCAGCAGAGCAAACATGCATTAAGGGAAATTGATGAAAGTTTCCAAGAGTAGGACTAATTCCAAGAGAGGAGTACATGATTTTGGTATTTTTAGAACAGGATCTGACTATGTAGACCAGGATGCTCTTGCTTCAGCCTTCTAAATGCTAAGAGAGGAGTGCCCACAGCACCCAGCTACACACATCAAACTGAGAACAAAACACCAAGGCTTAAAGAAGGTAAATCCCTATAACCAGACAGCTAATAACACAATCTCAATTTTGATTTTCAATGAGGATTTCCAGTGTTTTCCCTTTTTCACACTGCCTTTACAGAACAGCAGAGGGCCACCTGCTGCCACACTAGATGACCTGCGTTGTTCAGTCCCTAAGACCCAGATGACAGACGTTCAGAATCAGCTTCTGCAAGTTGTCCTCTACTTCCACACTTACACATACACCCCCCCACACACACAAATAAATAGCAAAAAATAAAATGTTAAGAATGGATGGTTGACACATTATTACAAATATGCTCTTTAGCAGCTGACCCTCTGAACACTGAGACCACACTGAAGTAATCTTCGGTTGATGGCTTGGAAAACAGCATAATGCCCATTGTTAGCCCAAAACATTCACCATCACCCACACAAACAATGTAATAATTAGGCTCCATTACCAGAAGGAGATAAACTTCCCATACAAGCCCCATCCCAGATTTCAAAGTCCAAAAAAACATATTTGAGAACAAAATGAAGTGTGTGATATTAACAATGTATTTATAAGCACTTTAATATAAAGGAGGAATACCTTTTTAGAAGCAAATCCCCTTTCTGCTCTAAATAAGGCAGGGAACAATTTTCTTCTTGACCCATAAGTAGAAATCATTACTGCAGAGTCTCAGATAGCAGATTATTTGCCTCCTAGCATGTACATGTCTTAAACAGAATTAATCATATGCCAAATCACATAGGCTAGTGTTTGAGAGACCATTCCAAACATTTATCTAACAGAGTAACACAATGTGCATTGACATTACCCAGATATCTGAGACCATCACTGTTAATTCAGAGCCAAACATCTGTACCATCTGTACATTATATATATTTATATATATACACATTATTTTTTATAATTTATCATTATTTCATGTGCATTGTTGTTTTGCCTGCAGGAATGTCCATACGAGTGAGCCAGATCCCTAGAATGGAAGGACAGACAATTCTGAGCTACCATGTAGGTGCTGGGAATTGAACCCAGATCCTCTGGATAGGCAGACAGTGCTCTTAACCTCTAAGCCATCTCTCCAGCCCCTGAATACTAGTTTCTGATAAGCCCCAAAGAATCTCCATTTTGAGTTCCTCCTTGGTGATAACAGGCCTCACCCATAGGACCTAATATCTCTGTCTCCTGCTGTCATACTGGATAATTATGACATCCATACGATGACATAGTCAACACAGCCACTAACACTGTTGCACTATTTTAATAACCTATAGCTCCATTTCAACAGCACTGAGACAGTTGCACCTTTTTTTTTTCTCCCTTTGCTTTGAAAGAACTCTGAACTTTCCAATCATGTATTCTTATAAAATCTGGTCTTCAACCACATTTCTGGTTACCTCTTCATTCTCCAAGTACACTAGCCTTCTTAAAGACTTTATTATTTATGCTTATTATTTCAAGTGTATGAATGACAACATGTATGTCTGTGTATTGTGTACATGCATTGCCCAAAGAGGTCAGAAGAGGGTGTTGGGTTTCCCAGGACTGGAATTACACATAGTTGCTACTTGGCATGGGGGCACTGGGAACTGAACCTGAGACCTCTGGAATAGCAGCCAGCTGAGCTCAGTCATCTCTTCAACTCCAGATTTTACTTCTTATAACCTACAATTTAGACTGTGCAGTTGATCATAGATCCCACACTATCAGAAACAGTGTAAAATGGTTCATCATTTTATATTTCTGCTTTATAAATTCCAGTTTTGGATTAGCCCAATCTCTCCCCATCCTCCTGTTCTTTAGGGTATTAGAGAAAATGTAAAAATCTGGTGGTGGCATACACCTTTGATTCCAGCAAAGGCAGGTAGATCTCTGAGTTCAGGATAGCCAGGGCTATGCAGAGAAACCCTATTTCAACAAACCAAAAGAAAAGAAAAAATTCTTTATCTTTGGTGCTACAGATGGCTTTGTTTAGAGCACTTGTTGCTCTTTTAGAGGACCTGGATTCAAACCCTAGCCCCCACATACATAGAAGCTCACAACGATCCATACTCTAGTTCTAGGGAATCTAATGCCCTTTTCTGACTTCTGAGGGCACCATCACACATGTGGTAAACAAATATACACAAAGGCAAACACTCATACACCATACATGGACATCATGAGCTACATGATGAGTTCCAAGCCGGTCAGAGCTACACAGTGAGGTGCTGTCTCAAAACAGGCAACAAGAAACCTCTCATCACATAAAATAAATCAATAATAATAATAATCCTTCAATTGGGCAGTAGTGGGCACACACGTTTAATCCCAGCACTGGGGAGGCAGAGTCAGGTGGATCTCTGTGAGTTCAAGGCTAACCTGGTCTACAGTGTGGGTTCCTGAACAGGCTCCAAAACTACATAGAAACCCTGTCTCGAAAAACAACAACAACAATAATAATAGTAAATCCTTTATATTTTCCGCTGCTGATCCCTATGGCTATAATGTTCATGTCAGAAACTCACTACAGTTCCTTCAACCTCCAGAAAAAAATGATTTATCCACAGATAACTGATGACAATAAAAATAAGGCCAGTGTGCTAACACACACATAGTTCCAGGTTAGCCTGTGCCACACAACCCCAACTCAAGCAAACAAAGAGAAAAAGAAAAGAAAACCTTTTAGTCACTACTAACTTCTGCTTACTCCTAAACCATGAGTTGACTGCTATAGCATTCAACTGCCTTGGAAAGAAAACAAGTGAACTCCCAACTGCTAGGACGCCTCCTGCCCTCTGGAGCACCTGACACGGTAATATTCCCTCCCTCCTTCAGACTGTCTTCCTTTGGCGGCTGTGATTCTGCCCCGGTGTTCCAGTCCTTTTCCCGACCCTTTAAACCTCTCTGTCAATGTGTTGTCCTCAGTGATGCTGCTTCCGACCCACAGCCCAATTCTCTGCTTTCGGGATTACTATCTCCTACTAAGGTTTCAAGAATCCATATATAGTCTCTCTACACTCTCAACTTCATGTCTTTATAGTCAAACTTTCTCAGGTTTATGTCCAATTTTCCAGCTCTATGTGAAAACCTCGAGTTGAACTTGATCACAACCAAATTAATCTTTCTTCAAAATTGCTTCATCTCATTCTGCTTGCATTAACACCACCAACCCAATACCATAAACCAATGAGAAACCCCTTGCTTACAAAAGCAGAAAGAAAAAAAACCCTCTCAACTCTATCTTGAAAAATCTTGGAATTTCATGCCATTCTCTTGATTTTCCTACAACTATCCAAGTTCATTCATCCTTTCTTACCCACAGAAGCCCAAGTCTCCTGCCTACGGAGGCCTTCTTCCCTCCCGTCTTTACTTTCAATCTTTCCTTCACATTTTCCAGACATAATTCATTTCAAGCTCCTGCTCACAACCTTCAACGGCTCCCTGTGCCTACAGAATAAAGTCCAACTTCTTTGACAAGTCTTTCTCAGACGTATAAATTCAAAGTTTCTCAACCCGGCTAATCTGGATTTTATTTCCAGCTAAATCCGAATTGTAGTTTAGATCAGGGTCTTCAGAAAGAAGTGTAAAAAGTAAACTAGTAAAAAGAGAGAGAAAGGAGGAAGTCTCTCAGGCTAGAAGTCAGGGTGTTTAGGAGGGATGGGCACGTTTGATGGCAGGGAAGGAATCCAGATCTCAGTGGCAGAAGGGGGTACGGAGACGATCAGCAGGGGAGCGGGAGGCGAAGCATTCCAAGAACTTCACAAGTGAGGAAGGTCAGACACCACAATGTCGATTCGAGGTACAACTTCCAATGGGTTCCCGGCCTCTGAAGCAAGGAGGTGAGGACTGTCCCGGGACCCTGAGGGAAGTGAGAAGAAAAAGGAACGGGGGAAAGGGACGGACGAGAGACTGTCCCCTGCCTTTGAGAATGTCAAGGAAGGCACCAGGCTGGCTAGTGCTCGGCGACCCGAGAGCAAGAGTGCGCGCGCGGTAGGGATGCGAGCCTCGTTCCTCAGACTCTCCCGACGTTACCTGAGGCAGGACCGAGCCACCAAGGGGGCGTCTGCGCGGGCCGGAGGGCGAGGGAGGTGGCGGCCCAGAGCCAGCATAGCAGCTGCCGGCCGAGGATGTTTAGCCTGCGGAGGNCTAAGACTGAGAGGGTAGCTGGAAACTCTCGGCTCCTCACGGGTGAGCGTCTGAAACGCCTGCGGCCAGGGGACTGGGGTGGGGCCTCCGGGGGCTCCGCCCCTCCTCAGGCCTCCCTCAGAGCAGCCAATCGGTCGTCAATCTTCGACAAACGAGCTGGTACGGTTGTCCAATGAACGCTAGGAAGGCCACGTGGTACGAGGGTGGGCACAATGGGCGTCCAGAGAAGCCAATCAGCAACGCTCGGCGCCAACTCTTAGAAGACGAAGGGAACCAATAGGAAGGGAGTGGAGGTAAAAACAGAAGAGACAGTGTGTTGAAAAAGCGGAACCGAAGAGCAGAGAATACCTGGGGGGAAAGCCTAAGGAGTCTCTAAGAGGGCTAGACGGTAAATACAAGATAAGCCAATCAACCCCCCCCAAACAGAAACGATTGATAATTAATTAAGCCCGTTGAACAAGCACTAGACTAGCTCGGCTTTTGAATAAGGTGTCCTACAAGATCGAATACGATGTCCTGCAGGACGATCGTAGTATAAGAAGCTAAAATTAATACGTAATTCCTAGGGACTTGAGAAACAGCAACAAGTAGAACTAAACGAAATGCCGAGGGAAGAGATTGGGTTTGGTGAAGACTTAGAGGATAGGTATCACGAACTGGTTTGAAAAGAATTATGAAATATCTCTGTGGGGAATAAGAATTTTCCCAACTGTTCCATCAGGTATAGATTTCCTCACACTTCCCATACCCATGAATCTCAAGCATTTATATTCTTATACCTGAGCAGACTGCAATAGAAGAAAAAGAACAGATAGACACAGTGGAATATGGGCCTTACTCTCAGGATTTAGGGGCCATCCTTTAAAAAAAGAAAAAGAAAAAAAAAGATTTCCCTCTTCCTGGAGGTAGAGATTCTTGGCAAATATGTGGAACATAAATAATTGAAATAGGACTGGGGCTGAAGGCAATGATAGAAAGTGTACCATGTGGACCTGGGTTCGATCCACAGCACTGACAATAGTAATAACAATGGAATAAAGGTGGTCCTGATGGCAACTGAGTATGGTAGGAAATAAAATTGGAAGAGGCTGAATATCGATGGAGTTTGAATAATAAAATTACTTTTTTGTTTTAATGCTTGTGTGTTTTGTTCTTGAACACATGCATAACCTAGAGAGGGCATTGTTTGAGGAAGAGTAATTAGTAGCTCACAGCATCTCTTAAGGGAGGATCGCGCCAGTCCAGTTCAGAATCATTCTGGCATAAATTATGTGCTGCCACCTGGTGGCAGTTAAGATGTTACTGTTCCACGTTTCTGTTGAAAGGTTTGGCACCCTTGCAAGTGTGTCTCTCATAGAGCCTAATACAAACAGTTGATAAACACTACTGGTAGCAATCAGAGTTAAACAATGCCACCGTGCCAGATGAATTACCTGCCCAGTGAAAGACAAGGAAAGGTTTGGTGGGAAGGCTCTTTAAAAGCAGGTCTAAACATCGGAGCAATGATGGCCTACTCATTTGATCCCAGTACTAAGGAGGCAGAGGCTGGCAGATCTCTGAGTTGGAGGCCAGCCTGGACTAAAGAGTGAGTTCCAGGACAGTCAGGGATACACCAAGAATCCCTGTCTGGGGGTGGGGGAAGAAGAGTAAGTCTAAAGAACAAAATCTTTAAATTTGGGGCTAGGGATACAGTCTAGTTAGCAGAATGCTAATGTGCATGAAGCTCAGGTGTGGTGGCACATTCCCATCAGCCCAGCGTTCAGGAGCTCAGGTGTGGTGGCACATTCCCATCAGCCCAGCGTTCAGGAGCTCAGGTGTGGTGGCACATTCCCATCAGCCCAGCGTTCAGGAGGTGGACACAGGAGACCAGGAGTCCAGGCCAGCCTGGGACACTAGATACCTGGCCTCTAAATAAATACATATTAAATAGAAGGGGGAGGGAAAATATCACAGTGGATAAAAGCATTTGCCATGCAAGCATGAAGAAGCATGTGCAATTCCAGCACTCCCACTGGAGATGGGAGGCAAAGACCAACTGATCCCAACACTTACACTGGAGTGTACACATTCATTCACACACACATGCCTGTAATTCCAACACCTGGAAGGTGGAGACAAGAGGAACAAGGCCATCTTTGGCTATAAAGAGTTCAAAGTCAACCTAACAACACAGGATTCTGTCATATATACACCAAAAAAAGCAATAAATAAAATAAAAAAGGGTCTGAAGCTAAGTATGAAATCAGTACATCACTCATAATCCCAACAATCAGGACTCAGGCAGGCCTGAACCACAGAGTTCTGAGACAGCCTAAGCTACAGAGTCCCCATTTCCATAAATAAATACTAAATGAAAACAAGGCTGGAAAGATGGCTCAGCAGCTAAGCGGATTGATTGCTTTGCCAGAGGACCCTGGCTCAATTTTCAGCACCCATATGTTAACTCTAGTTAACACGTTAAGTTCCAGAGGATCCAATTCCCTCATCTAGTCTCTGCAGACACCAGGCACCAGGCAAGCACTTTGGTGGACATACATGCAGGCAAACACCCACTCACATGAAATAAAAATTGAAAAAAAAAAAGACAATAATAGCCGGGCGGTGGTGGCACACGCCTTTAATCCCAGCACTTGGGAGGCAGAGGCAGGC
>LOEQ01005900.1:29760-41164 GCA_001685075.1 Bramus lutescens | reverse complement strand
ACCATCTGTAATGAGATCTGGTGCCCTCTTCTGGCCTGCAGACATATATACAGAATATTATACATAATAAATAAATAAATAAACAAATAAATAAATCTTTAGGGAAAAAAAAAGAAGCTATTCCAGAAAGAGGGACAAGGGACTTACTCAGCTGGTCTCGAAGCAACTTCAGTTCCTCCCGAAGAATCTCTGACTCTTCCCACAAAAGCTGGTGCCTACATGAGTGACAGCAGTGTCATTCTAGAATCAAATAACAAACCCAAAGTGGCTGGAGATTACAGTCCAATGCTAAGGGTGTCTACCTATCATGAACAAGGCCAAGGGTCAATATTCAACATCACAGAAAAATAAATTGAGGAAGCTAAATTTCTGATATGCCAAGGGTTCCGAAGCCTCAAAAGAGGGCTCAGTGGTTATGAGAATTTGTTGCTCTTAAAGAAAAATCCAGCATCCACATGGATGGCTCAAAACCATCTTTAACTCCAATTCCAGAGGATTCAACAGACATGCATGTGCTGCACAAACATGCATGCAGGTAAAACATACACATAATTGTTTTCCCTTATCCTTTCTGATTTTCTGAGACAAGGTCTCACTATGTGGCCCTAGTTGCCCTACAACTCAATATGAACAGCAGGCTGGTCTCAAACTCATAGAGAATTGCCTCTCTGACTTCTGAGCACTAGAATTAAAGGTGTGCAACACCAGGAAAAAAACCTTAAAGAAAGAAAGGATGGAAAAGATGAAGTCTTGCCCATCACTTACTCAGTCTGCAGCTCTTTGTGGAAGCCTCTGGTACTACTGAACTTTCCCGGTCTTGTTTTCATTTGGATTTGGACTAGCTCTTGAACCTGGTTCCGAAGGCCCTGTAGTTCCTTTCTCAGCCCTTCCAGGCGTTGCTCCAGAAGGGCTCTCCCTTTTGGGCCCTCCTGAAGCAATTTTAATGACGCTATAGTGGGACAAGTGAAAGCAGGCTGCCCTAAGAGCGTTGAAAATCAAAACATATGCACATACAAAAGCTACACAGCAAAAGTGTGGGTACATATATAAAGCTGTGTGGGGCTGAAGAGATGGCTCAACCACTGAAGGCTAAGCCTCACAACCAAAAACTATACGTAGAACAGTGGGAGAGCATAGCTCAGCATTCACGAAACCTGGTTTTAATTTAAAAATTTGTATACTGTACATGAAGAGTAGTGGCCCAATACCTTCTAGAGCACTGATCTTGTTCATCTGCTGCTCCTGATCCTTCAACAAATTCTGCACAGCATGCCTTAGAGCCTCAGTCACCTACCCAAGTAGAGAAAGCCAGGAACTACTTTCCCAAATCCTGATATTATCCTTTTACATTGCCACCACACACAAACACCTAATACCTCACCTGAGCCTGAGCCTGAAGCTGGGATCGGAGTTTAGTGACTTCATCCCAGAGAGACGATGAGCTGTGAGAATCGGTGCAGCTCAGTCTCTCTCCACGAATGGGAGTCTTTAGAGCCCAAGGCTGAGGAGGCACGTGATGAGGGGAAATCCAGGTGTCAGCCAGGTCCCCTATTGAAGGAATAAGGAAAGGACAAGAGCTGGGTCTGTCTGTGTAGGAAATTAGAGTTCCAGAAGGGAAGTAGCTGGAATTTGTATAGAATCGTAGATGATACAGGCAAGCACTGGAAGAAGGCCTTGAAAAGAGAAAAGGCTGGGAGAAAGAACAACACTTACCTGTGGAGGAAACTCGAAGAGGATACAAACTCTGCTACAAAAGAAAACAGTTCCACAAACCTGTGAGCTCTCAGTGTCCTTTAGCCTATGCCCTAGCCTAGCCTCCCAATAGGGCAGGGTGAACTCTGGGAGGGCGGGAGGGGAGGTTCCTGTGCCTCCTCACCTTAATCCGGGCCATATTTTCATCAGTTGAAGTGAGAACTGCATGAAGCTGATCAGACCAGCTTGGGCTCCTATTCATCCTGGAACACTGAGGACTACGTTCCTGCTCTTACTCTTCCCACACCGAGATATCCGCGGTGCAGGCCAGGAAAAGCCAGAGTGTTACATGGAAAGAGGAACGTGGGAGGGGGATGCTAAGGCTACTGATGTAGTACCACAGCAAAACCGCGAATCTGGAACTAGGGAACGCGTTCTTGGGGAAGTGGGAAAAAAGCAGAATACTCTAAAATACAGATATCAAATGAGGGTACAATGAGCCGAATCTTGACTTCAACCTCCCCAAATCAAGGACGCTAGAACTGCGTCAAGTCTGGGTCAGTCACCACCACCGCCGGCAAGTTCAAACTCAGGTAGGCGGAGAATGACATTTAAGAGCGGGTGCCGCAGCGACACCCGGGAAACTGAGTCCGCTTCTTGCCGAGACAACATGCAATAGAGGGCGGAAATACGTTTCCCTGGAAGCGCCCCCGTTCGTTCATACACACACACACACCCCGTGAAGCTTGTCGGGACATGTAGTCTTATAGACTCTGTTATATTTCGGCTCCGAGGACCAAAGGAACTATTTATACCAAGATGCATCGTGCAGAGTCGATTGAATCCGTTACTGCTCCTTTACCTCCTGGGAAATGTAGTCCATCCCGGCTGGACGAGCACAAACTCAAACTAACGATGAGAGTCCATTTCCCAGCAAGCTCAGCGTTCAGCGTGCGGTATGGAGCCACATGTCGCAGAACTGAAGCAGAAGATTGAGGACACCTTATGTCCTTTTGGCTTCGAGGTTTACCCCTTCCAGGTTGGTTTGTCTTCCTTGTGTTCCTAGCACCAGCATTATGATTGGTCTTGGCGGCAAAACCGTGAGGCCCGGTGAGCCCTTCTTATCCAACTAGCCTCCTACCGCGGCCATCTAACGACCCGTTCGTTCCCCGAGTCGTGGTGTGAAATGGGGCTTGGTTAAAAAGATAAGCAGCCACATGTTTACCCTTTTACCTCTTTGTGTTGTCAAACAAATGAATTGGATACAACCCACGATTTCTAACTTCTCATCTCCGTAATTTACGGGAAAAATGTCACCCCATGGAACCGGAATCACCGGACGCTTCCAGAGAGAGGTCAAAGTTTGGAAGGTTGGCATGGCTATTAGGTCAGATGAAGAGAGAAGAGTATTCTTGAAGTCGAACAAGACACAATTGACTAGTTTGTTCCGTCAACCAACAGAAGGCTAATTCATAGTGTTACTAGCCATGAATACAGGACTAGCTTAGAAATTCCTCACGCTCGCCTGGTACAGAAGTCCCTCTCCACCCGTCCCAGCCCCGCCTGATCCCACACTTTCCTCCCACAGTACTGAGCGAACAAGATATGCTTAGGATACAAACCTAAACTAAAGTCATCCTGAGTTCTTTGACCTATCTTATAGACTTCCCATTTCCCACCCATTCCATTGAGCTGTCCACAGCAAGGCTTAGAATAGGGTACTATAGAGAACTAAGCTAAGGCTAACTTTTAAAAGCACTTACAGGAAGGGAAAAAAAAAATTAAAATCGAACCCCTGGAGGATGGAGGATGTAGCTCGGTGAGGAAAAAGAATGAAACTGAGAGCTGAGGCTGTAACTCGGTGATAACATGCTGGGTTAGTACCGGCAGGGCTCTGGGTTTAACCTCAAGCACCAGCACAAAAACAAGCAGAACAAAGAACTGACAAAAAGATGGATTGAAAGGAAGGATTGTGTACATCCTAGAGTAAGAAAAGTGTGTGTGTGTGAAGTCTGGGTAATGGGAACTAATGCACTGAACAGTCAGCTGTAGTCTGTCATCAGGTCCTGCTACTCACCTTCCCAGTTCTACATCCAGCAGCCACCATGACTATCCCTGAATCTTCCAGACTTGTAGTTTTCAGCCCAATAACCTATCCTGTATGCCAGAACAGTTCTCTCAATAGGATTAGCATAGTCTCCTTGCTGCCATCTTGCCTCCAATCTATTCTCTACACTGAAACCAGGTCTTTCTAAACTATCAGGCCACTTTACTCTTTTAAGTTAAATGGTTCCTCATTGTCACCAAATTGGAGTCATTGTTTTAAGTTGTCATTAAAGGCCAGGCACAGCCTCACTCCTACGAATCTCTCAAACCTTTTCTCCTTAGTATAGACCCTTCCCTTCCACCAGAACAGATAGACTGCTCTTCTCCAACGTGCTTAGTACATTTATTTCTTTTCTTTGTTTTTGTTCTCTCTTTTTTTTTTTCTTTAGTGTTTAGAGACAGGGTCTCCCTGTTTAGTCCTGGCTGTCCTGGAACTCACTCTGTAGACCAGGCTGGCCTCTAACTCAGAAATCCACCTGCCTCTTTGCCACCCCCTTCCCCCACAGGGCTGGGATTAAAGTTATGTGCCACCACAGCCCAGTGAGCCAAGTACATGTTTTTTTTTTTTATTGCTTTTATTGAGCTATACATTTTTCTCTGCTCCCCTCCCTTCCTCCTTTCTCCCCTTCTACCAGGACTGTGTACATTTTTACCTGGCAAAGATACATAGCGAGACCCTGTCTTAAATAAACAAACAGACAACAGATTCTTTATCCCCCACGTCAACCTTCAGTTTCCTCACCAGCCCCCAAGACTGGAGTTCATCTTCTTTCAAATGTCAGAATACTAATCTGGTCTGCCATAGGACTGGTTATAAGTGTAATGTCACTTTCTATTTATTCTAGTTTGTTCATAAACTCCTAGGCTAAGTCCCTGCCAATTGCAGACAGATTGCCCATACAAGTTTACTATGTATACATGACATAGCATCAGTGAAAATTGTTTGAACAAATGAAATGGAGATGGTTGCAGAATGTATGAACCCTTGAATACAAAGCCAAGATATGGGCCTGGTTAAGACCCAAGCTGCTTGCCAACCAGACCTGAATTTTCTGTGTTCCAGGTGGGATGGTACAATGAACTCCTGCCTCCAGCCTTCCATTTGCCCTTCCCAGGACCGACCCTGGCCTTCCTGGTACTTAGCACACCTGCTATGTTTGACAAAGCCCTCAAGCCCTTCTTAAAGAGCTACCATCCCCAACCGCTGAGAGACCCTGTGGATCAGTGTGTGTCCTACCACCTGAGAAGTGTTACCGAGGTGAGGCTCAACTTCCCTTCAGCTCCCAGACCTGCCTCTGTTTCCCTGTTGATCAAGCTCAGTGCAGGATCTAGGCTTAGAGTTAGGAGCTGTGACATTCTGTAACTGCTTCCTGTTCTGCCTTCTCATACCCAGGTTTCACACTTTCCTTTAGCAGACTCCCCATCTGAAGTCAGTTGCGTGGGTGACTGCACTAATGGACGATGTGAACCTCATGCTAGTTTTAATCTCTAATTGGAATATGAGTAAATCCTACATCTTTTACGCATTGTTCTGTGCTTACAAGCTCTGTGCTGTCTTCTGAGCCTTTTGAAGTCAGAATAGAATTTCCCAGCCTCTACTCATTTATATACACATAAATTTGTACATATAAATTCTAGGGTCTTCCCACCCTAGAATTGTGTAAGACAAGGCTCAATAACTCCTGATAATAGAGGCTTCTGAGCAAGATCTTTTTTATTTCCCTTCCTGCACAGGCCCTTCTGAGAGAACAGAGAACTTCAACTTCCTTCACTTAGCTTCTTAGGTTAAAGTTTTTTCCCTTGAAATATGGCTTTTAATGGAGAATCCCAGAAGTAGGGAGGTAAAGGCAAGATTATCATCTTTGGCAATGTATAGCAAGTTCAAGGCCATTCTGACCCTGTCTCAAAAAACCAAACCAATGGGCTTATGAGACAGGACCATGTTAATACACATCTTAGGCCTTCGTGGAACAGTCGTGACTCCCATCATGCTAACAGGAGCCCCTTATTCTGTTCTAGAAGTTTCCAGAACTGCAAATAGAAGTCATTGCTGACTATGAGGTCCATCCCAACCGGCGCCCTAAGATTCTAGCCCAGACTGCAGCCCATGTGTCAGGGGCTGCTTACTACTACCAACGACAAGATGTAGATGCTGACCCATGGGGGACCAAGGTTAGAGAATACATGTGAATGAATGAGTGGGGACTGAGAGAAAATTAGTAAAAGCCCCTCCAAGTATCCCTGTGAGGTTCCACATTACATCACCTTCCTTTCATGACACTGATACATAACCCAGGACAAAGTATCTGTGGTCCTGACAAATAAGCCAGCTGCTTTCTGTTTACCTGAGGACATCACAGTTCAAAAACCTGGTCCCTTTTAATATTAAAAAAATGTTTTTTGCAGCCAGGCGGTGGTGGTGCATGCCTTTAATTGCAGCACTCAGGAGGAAGAGGCAGGCAGATCTCTGTGAGTTCGAGGCCAGCCTGTTGTACAAGGGCTAGTTCCAAGACAGGCACCAAAGCTAAAGAGAGAACTTGTCTTGTAAGAAAACAAAACAAAACAGAATCTCTCTGGAGAAATGGTTTAGTGGTTAAGAGCGCTGAATGCTGCTCTTCCAGAGGTTCTGAGTTCAATTCCCAGCAACTGTGTGGTGACTCACAACCATCCGTAATGAGATCTGGTGCCCTCTTGTGGCATGCAGGCATACGTGGAGGCGGAACACTACACATTAAGAAAAATAAGTCGGGCAGTGGTGGCACATGCCTTTAATCCCAGCACTAGAGAGACAGATGCAGGGAGATCTTTGTGAGTTTGAGGCCAGCCTGGTAGACAAAGTGAGTTCCAGGACAGGCTCCAAACTACAGAGAAACGCTGTCTCAAAAAAAAAACTAACTAAATAAGTAAATCTTAATTTTTTTTTTTACTGTGTTTTGCATGCACTTATGGAGGCCAAAGGACAATTGCAAGTCAGGTCTCTCTTTCCACCATGTGGGTCCCTGGAGATGAAATGAGGTTGTCAGGCTTAGCTGCAAACACGCACTGAGTCACCTCACCAACTTCCTGCTCTATTTCTTTTTGTTTTTGAGACAAGGTCTCTCTACACTTCTGGCTGGCTTAGAACTCAGTGTGTAGGCTGGCCTTGAACTCATTGAGATACCTCTGCCCTCGGAGTACTGGGACTTAAAGCACACACAGCCAAGCCAGGCAGGATATTTTGTTTGTTTGTTTTTGGGAGAGGATTTATCTGTGTGATCCTGGCTATTCTGGAACTGTGTAGACCAGGTTGACCTCAAACTCAAAAAACTCCAGCCTTTCCCTCCCAAGGACAAGGACTGGACATACACAACCACTGCCCAGTTTGCCTGTTTTGTTCTTAAAACTTTGTGTTTCCTGGCTGTCTCTGGAAAATCCAGGGGCAGAGTAATGCAAGGTCAGGGCTCAAGGGAGCCCTTGGTTATTCTTTAGGATGTTTCCATGAGTAGGTGGTCAAGACGAGGACAGGACAGTGAAGTTGGGGTAAAGTCACTTTGTGCCACACCAGCATACCAACCCGAGTTTGACCTCTGGGACCCATGTAAAGGAGAGAGAGCCAAATCCATGAAACTGCCCTCTGAGCCCCATAGGTACATTCATATATACAAAGTAATAATTTCTTAAAAATGAGGGAAAGGCCCGGGCAGTGGTAATACACTCCTTTAATTCCAGCACTCCAGAGGCGGAGGCAGGTGGATCTCTGTGAGTTCAAGGCCAGCCTGGTCTACAAGACTGGACAGGCTTCAAAGTTACAGAGAAACCTTGTCTCAAAAAAAGAAAGAAAGAAAATTTTGAGGGAAAAGGCCAGGCAGTGGTAACACACTTCTTTAATCCCATCACTCAGGAGGCAGAGGCAGGCAGATCTCTGTGAGTTTAAGGTCAGCCTGGTCTGAGTGGGAATTAAGTGAGCAAAAATAGGAGCTGGCGAGATTAGCCAAAATTTAGGGCCATTTGTTGCTCTTACCTTGGTAGCATTCACCTACACAGCTAGCTACTCACCCTCTGCTGGCCTCTGTAGGTACTGCTTGTACATAAAAATAAATTGAAGAAAAAAAAGCTTGCAACAATGGTAGCTGGACTTAGTGTCAAAATGGCCTCTGTAACTCTGCTTTTCTTTTCCCTTCTCCCCAGCGCATAGCAGGTGTGTGCATACACCCCCGATTTGGGGGCTGGTTTGCTATTCGAGGGGTAATGTTGCTGCCAGGGATTGAAGTGCCAAATTTGCCGCCCAGAAAGCCCCCTGATTGTGTGCCTACAAGAGCTGGTCGCATCACTCTGCTTGAAGGCTTCAATTTCCATTGGCGTGACTGGACTTACCGGGATGCCGTGACTCCTGAAGAACGGTACTCAGAAGAACAGAAGAGCTACTTTTCCACCCCACCTGCCCAACGTTTGGCCCTATTAGGCTTAGTCCAGCCCTCAGAATGCCCTAGCACTACATCTGCGAGTCCCAGTTCCACGCTTACCAAGCCTCAGAATTCCAGCAGAGCACGAAGCTGGCTTAGCCCCAGTGCCTCACCACCTCTCTCCCCGGGCCCTTGATACCTTTCCCCTGTGGGTTCCCACTCTGGTAGATTTATTTGGGGTAGAATTTGGGTTTTGAAAAAGCACTTTTTTTTTTAGTTTTTCAAAACAAGATTTCTGGGGCTGGAGAGATGGCTCAGTTGTTAAGGGTACCGACTGCTCTTCCGGAGGACCTGGGTTCTATTCCTAGCACCCACATGGGCAGCTAACAACTGTCTGTAACTCCAACATTTGACACCCTCACACAGATACATGCAGGCAAAATACCAATGTATGTAAAATAAATTATTTTAAAAAAAGTTTCTCTGTGTGGCTATGGCTGTCTTGGAACTCACTCTGTAGACCAGGCTAGCCCCCTACTTGGAGATGTGCCTGCCTCTGCCTTCTGAGTGCTGGGATTAAAGATTTGTGAAAGAAGCACATTTATTTTGACTATTTCCTGAGGCTTTTCAAAGAGTCAAGACTCAATTTACATTGGTCAAGACAACACATTCAAGACAGACTCAAAATGTAAATGTTTTCCTAATGGTCTTGGGCTACCCCTGTGAAAGTCTCCTCCAACCCCTAAAGGGGTCTTGACCCACAGGCAGAGAATTGCTGATTTAGAGGATCCTAGGGGTATACAACCTTTAAATGGTACCCACCACATAGGGCTAAGCCAAGTAATTATTTAAATAAACTACTTTGAAACTGACCTATAGTAGTGGTGTTATTACTAAAGGTTTAAAGAATCTTACCATCAAGCCTGCCATCCATCCTCATGGAAGGAGAGAACTGACTCAGAAGGAAAAAGAAATGGTCAAGGGCAGAGGGCACACTGGTAAGAGCTCTTCCAGAGGTCCTGAGTTCAATTCCCAGCAACCATATGGCAGCTCACAACCATCTGTAATGAGATCTGGTGCCCTCTTCTGGCCTGCATGTCTATCTGCAGGCAGAACACTGCATACATAATAAAATCCTAAGAATAAAAAGAGTTGGTCAGGCCTATCAGTTCTTTACTCCCAGAACTCTGAGATGAGTGCAAGATTAAAGACAACCTAGGCTGCAAGGCAAGACTGCATTTGTGTGTAGACCAGAAGCATGTCTTAGACTTCTTGGGGCTGGAATTTAGAGGCAGTTGGGAGCCATGTGCTGTGGGTTGAGACAATCCCCCTGTACTTGCTGCTTATTTGAGGTTTGCTAACCAGCAAGTCTCCCCTGCATTTAGATAACAAACACACAGCTTTGGTCCTGGCATTTTTATGTGGTTGTTGGGGACTGGACTCAGACCCACATGCTTGCACTGTGTTCTGCTCACAGTGTGTTCTACACTTGGTCACAAATGAGTTCACTAACCCTGTAGCCACCAAGGGTACGGAAAAAGAGCCAAGTAGTAAGATCATCGAATCAGCTGTTCAGGACATCTTAGACAGCCATGCTGGAGTTCTGGGCAGTGCAGAGTGGAGTTCTCTATGCACAGCCGATGCTTTCTTTTGCCTTCACTTCTCTGGTGCTGGGATTACAGGTATATCCCACACTGTTTATGTGGCTGCAGGGTTAGAACACAGGGGCTTTGTGCACCCCATGCAAACTGTTCATTTCTGTCAACTTGGCAGCAAACTATTGTCACCTGGGAGAGGAAACCCCAACTGAGGATTCTGTGGAATTTTTTTTTTAAGGTGGGGAGGCTAATTGACTTAGATGGTACACAGTACCATTCCTGGGCAGCAGCTGGTCCTGGACTGTTTTAAATTTACTTACCCCAAGTTGCTTTCAGTCACAAGGTAATACAGAAAGGAGAAACAAGGCAGATACCAGGTAAGCACTCTACCAAGAGCTACACCTCCAGCCCTGAGGCAGCTCTTAAACCTATTTTTTTAGGTTTAAGTGGGAGGTATGGAGATAGCTCAGCCACAAAGTGCTCTTCTGAGGAAATAATTTTGGTTGGTGGAGCTTCTATTAAAGAAGACAGACCTGATAGACCATGCTTATAAAAACCTACCCTGGAGAAGCAGATCCTGAGAGCTTGCGAGCCATACCCACATGTCAAGTTCCAAGTCAGAGATTCGGCCTCAAAGAGCAAGGGACTGAAGAAATGGCTCAACAGCACTTATTGCTCTTGTAATCGATATAGGTTCACTTCCCAGCACCCAGCGTGGCTCACAGCAATCCATAACCCAAGTTCCAAGGGATCCAACATAGTGCATATGCAGGGAAAACATTCAACAAATAAATTCTTTAAAACAAACAGAAGAAACAGGCCAGGTGGTGGTGGTGCCACAAGGCCTTTAATCCCAGCACTCTAGCAGGTGGATCTCTGTGGGTTCGAGCTAGTTCCAGGACAGCTAGGATTGTTACACAGAGAAACCCCGTTTTGAAAAACAAAAACAAAAAAAAAACAGAAAAAAAACCCAAGGTAAACAGCACCCAAAGAACACCCTTTGGCTTCCATATTCTCTCACACATGTATGTTCACCTACACATAAAAAAGAATAAATTCCTCTTAAATTAAGCTCACCAAGTCCTCACATTTTCAAGTTTAATAGACACTACAAAAAGAACAGGCTGATTTCTGCAACAGGTGTATCATATAGTCTATCCACAACAAAGCTCAGGCCATTCCCAACAGTGGAAGAAAGGCCAACCCCCACCCCCCAGAGCACTGTAGGAAAGGCATGTCTTGGATGACACCAAGTTTTGTTTTTAAGCACGAATAGAGTACAAGAGATTTTCTTCTGAATGCCCAATGCAGCCTGGCAGAAAAATGGTCCAGTGCTCACTTCTGCTTAGAGAAATATTCTTTGCTCCTTTGGACGTCAGGCTTGATGGTATCACTGCCAGGTTTCCAGCCAGCTGGGCACACTGGAAGAGAAAGGTATCATTAATTATTAATCTGCTCAGTGGTATGTATCTCCTATCTCCTCCTCCATGAACAAAGGGCTGTCATATTGGTGGCACACACTGGCAGATATGCTGAAGAAACGGGAGGCAGGAGGATTATAAATTCAAGGCGAGGGGCTGGAGAGATGGCTCAGTGGTTAAGAGCATTGCCTGCTCTACCAAAGGT
>LOEQ01005900.1:17334-27689 GCA_001685075.1 Bramus lutescens | reverse complement strand
GAGCTAGTTCCAGGACAGGCTCCAAAGCTACAGAGAAACCCCGTCTCAAAAAACCTAAAAAACAGTGAGATTCTCCTCAAATCTGCATCAGTCATTGATTCCAAATTAGCAGATCAGAGGTGGAGAATATGAAGATTGAACAAAAAGCCTTTGTTTTTTCTCCAGGCTTGTCTATTACCCTACCCCCAGAGACCACGCTAATCCAGATTTTCATTTCTTGCAAAGATACAATTGCCCTTTTACCCAATAGCCTTTACACCCTACCATACTGCTATCTCATTAGCGGGCAGATGACTTACCTTCACCATGTTTATCAGTGAACTGGAAGGCCTGAACTAGTCTCAGAGTCTCATCCACAGAGCGGCCAACAGGAAGATCATTTACAGTGATCTGTCGAAGGATACCTTTATCATCAATAATAAAGAGGCCCCTGGGTGGAAGAGAGTAGAGTGAAGGATTGAAAAAGAGGCATTACAAAGTCAAATTTTTGCACTGTTGTAAGTCCTAAGAAAATGGGCTGTTCTACAAAGTTATACCAGCCTACTATTAGTGAGACCACACTGAACAATACAATGAGATAGATACAGCTCAGTTGGCAGCGTGCTTGCCCAGCATACAGGAAACCCTGGGTTTGATCCCAGAACCTCATAAACCAGAAAGAGTAGTGCACAAAAGTGGAGACAGATCAGAATTCAAAAGCATCCTCAGACAACATGCCCAAAATAACAGACTGGAGGCTAGACACAGCAGTACAAGCAGTACATACCTATAAATTCTAGTCCCAGGAGGCTGAAAGGAGGATCATTAGAACGAGGCCAAACTGAACTACACAGCAAGTTCAAGGATAACTTGAGATACAGTATAACCAAGTTTTCTCAAAAGTAAAAACAAAGAGGCTGGAGAAAGAAGACTCAGTCAGTAAAGTGAGGCTCTTGCAAGTACGAGCACCTGAATTTGAACCCCAGAACCCATTAAAAAATAAATTACAAAAAAAAAATCTCACCTTTAAAAAAATTTAAGGGGCCAGAGAGATTGCTTAGAAATTAAGAGCACTGGCTGCCTTCTCCAAAGGACCTGTGTTTGATTTTCAGCCCTGAAATGGTGCCTCATAACCAGTTGGAGTTTTGTTGTTGGTTTTTTGTTTTGTTTTTTTTTAGTTTTTCTGAGACAGGGTTTCTTCTGTAGCTTTGAAGCCTCTCATGGAACTCACTGTATATCAAGCTGGCCTCAAACTCATGGAGAAGCACCTGCCTCTGCCTCCTGAGTGATGGGAATAAAGGTGTGCGCCATCGACCAGCGAAATTGCAACCATTATAAACTCTAGTTCCAGGTGATCCAGTGGACACAAGTGGCACACATAGACAATATATGCACACATTATTTCCTTTTTATGGGGGGTGGGTGTTGTTATTGGGGGGTTTTTCAAGATAGAATTTCTCTGTATAGCCCCGACTGACCTGCACTCACTTTGTAGAGCAAGTTGGCCTCAAATTCAGAGATCTGCCTGCCTCTGCTTCCCAAAGTGTGGGGGCTGGAGATAGGGCTCAGTAGCCAAACAAGTTTGATCCCAGCATCCATGTCAGGTTGTTTACAACTAACTGCGTATAACTCCAGCTCCAGGGGATCTGACACACTCTCCTGTCCTCCTTAGGGTATCCACGTGTGTGGTATACAATTACACAATTTTTTTTAAAAAAATGGAAGTATAACTACATGCAAGATTTTTGTAAATATTAAAACAAGATAATGTATAAAAGTTAACATAGTATCGGGCACGAAGAATTGAATAGCTCTTAGGTATATGACAGAGAAACCCTGTCTCAAAAAACCAAAAATAAAAAAAAAGTACATACCTGAAAGAGATACCTTCATCAGCCTTTAAGACTCCATAGTCCTGAGCAATACTACGCTTGGGATCTGATACCAAAGGAATGTTCATAGGTCCCAATCCTCCTTGTTTTTTGGGTGTATTAACCCTATAGCAAGAGACATTCTTAGAATCCATTCATTCAAACCTTGTGAAAGCAAGAATATTAACTGGACCTATCCCTCCCCTTTCAGATACCTTTCCCCCAAAACTTTTTCAACAGTAAAATGAATGGCTTGACAACACTTAAGAATGTGTTTCAGACAACAGCAACTCAAGCTGCTTTGCCTCTGCTGCTAGACAGTAGAAAGGCGTTGGGGCCCAGAAGCCGACACTTAACTCTACTGCCAAACCTCTAAATTTGTTCAAGAAATCCACAACATGTTGTGGTCTACTCCTGTAATCCCACCTACTCATGAGGCTAAAGTTGGAGATACTACAAACTAAAAAAAAGCCGGCCTGAGTTATGTATTAACCCTGACTCAAAATCAAAAACAGAAAACAAAAAAATTCCAAACATGCCAAATGGGACAAAAACTTTACCATGCCAGATGACAGAAGTGAGAATCCACAGACGCTCCAATCACTTGGCAGTTCAGTTTCTTAAATTCTTCTGCCCTATCACTGAAAGCAATGATCTCAGTGGGGCACACAAAAGTAAAATCCAGAGGGTAAAAGAAGAATACGACATATTTTCCTGGGGAGGAAAAAAAAAGTAATCAAGAGGCTACCTTTGAAACTGAGTTTCTCTCTCTCTTTTTGAGACAGGGTTTCTCTGTGTAGCTTTGGAGCCTGTCATGGAACTTGCTCTGTATACCAGGCTTGTCTTGAACTCACAGAGATTCATTTTTCCTCCAGATTGCTGGCTGGGATTAAAGACATGTGACATCACCAGCAGGCAATTGTTTTATTTTTGACATAGGGTCTCCTTCTGTAGACTGGGCTATCTTGAAACTTCTTAAATAGCCTTGGCTGGTCTTGAATTTGTGATTTTCCTTCTTGTCTCCTGAAAGCAGGATTACAGGCAGAGGTAGCTACCACACCCAATGTATGTGTGTGTTGGGGTACATGGTTGTTTTCAAGACTGTCTCACTATGTATCCTGGAGTTAACCTGACGCTCCACAAAAAAACACCATCTCAAAAAGCAAAATCAAAACAACAAAACAAAACCAACAACAAAAAAAATTGGGGGTGGAAATTGAAGGACAGGAGAATTAGGAGTTTGCGGTCATCTAGCAGTTAAGAGCTGGCTGCTCTTCTAGAGGTCCCAGACTTAATTCCCAGGGCACAAATGCCTGTAATATCATTACCAGGGGGATCCAAGACACTCTTCTGGCCTCTTCTAGCACTAGACATACATGTATGATATAGACATATATGCAGATAAAACACTCACACACATAATATAATTTAATAAAAAAATAGATAAGGAAAAGCAAGCCAACAACACAGAAAGTAAAGTCAGAGCCTTTATGCAATAATGGAAGGATAATTAAGCAATATCACAGGTAATTTTCTCCTTTTCCATCCTGTTATGGGCAGGGTTTCTTGTTTCTGCTGTGGTACTACAGACTAGTTAGCTCCATCTATCTTGAATAGGACTAGTGGGATTATAGAATCCAATCAATAAATCTTTTTTTTTATTGGTTTTTGGAGACAGGGTTTCTCTGTGTAACAGCCCTAGCTGTCCTGGAAAAGAATGCTGGGATTAAAGATGTGCACCACCACACAGAAAACCCTATTTTTTAAGTAGGCTCCATGGATTAAAATAAATTTAAGTCCTCAGGTTTGTGCAGCAAGCACTTTTACCTGATGAATATGTTCCCAGCCTTCATGGGTAATGTTTAAGTAATTTCATGAATTAAAACAAATATGTTCCTAACAAGCCCAACAGGACATGATTAGAAAAATTTTACAACCAGAAGTACCCACAGTACTGGTAGATAACAGGATTTCTAGCTCCAATTCTACTTTAGTAACTCAGATTCAATGGTCCAGAAGCCTCTCATCATTCCTAATGGTTGAACGACTGGAACATTTCCAAATATTCTTGTATTTTCTGGTAGCAACTATGTCTGAAAGTCAAAACAAGCAGTAGTCCCTGACTCATCTAAACAATCTCTCTGTGGCTTTGCTTAACAAGCACTTTGAAGGCCTTAGTAGACCAAGCCCTACGGGGCAGAGAGCAACTACTCCCTAGACCATGTGCCAGGGTCACCTCCCTAGAGATGCGTTTTACACTGTTTGCTGTAAATCTTTTCCATAGGGCCCACAGTAACTGTTCGCATATCAACAACAAAGAATGATATCAGTAGATTTAACTGGATATTTTACCCAAAAGCTATCTCCAGAAACTCATAGACCACTAAGAAGGTACATTTAGCACCAGTTTAAAGCTTACACTTAAGGAATCAATGCTCTCAATGGTCCCAAAAGACTTAGCTACTGAGACTACAAGGCAGGAGAGGAAGAATGGGGACTAGAAAGCTCAGCAGTTACCAGTATTTATGCTGCTCTTGCAAAGGACTCTGCTTGGGATCCAAGCAGCCACATGGCAACTCACAACCATCTGTAACTACAATTCTAGGAGTTCCAACACCTGTGCACACAAGCAGTGTACATAAACACATACAGGCAAAATATTCACGCACATAAAAATATACACACCTTTAAAAATAATTAAAGTGGTCAATTTATGCTTTACTTTTTTATTTTTTGAGACAGGGTCTCACTATGCATCGTTGACTGGTCTGAAATCCAGAGATCCACTTGATGTACCACTACACCCTGCTAGGTCAATTTTTTGAAAAGGGAGGGAAGGTAAAACATTAGCAGAACCTGCCAAGAATCTGTAGGAAAGTATGGCAAAACAAAATTAATTGCAGCTATCAATTTTTTTCTGTGAGCAGAAGCAAAGCCACAGCTCCAAAGACTTGAATTGTAAGACTAAATATACTCAAGTTTTCTTAAAAGAGATGAGGGGGACTATAAAGACTACTTAAGGCGAATCTCTGTGAGTTCAAGGCCAGCCTCTTCTACAAGAGCTAGTACCAGGACAGGTTCCAAAGCCACAGAGAAACCCTGGGGGGATGCGACTACTTAGCTGTTACCACATGGCTGTTCTTCCAGAGGCCCCAGTACAGTTGTGGGGGCTCACAAACATCCAGCCCCAGGGGATCCAATGCCTTCCTATTTGTAAGCACATGATGCATAAGAAAACTATTCACCTATACACATAAATAAAGCACATCCTAAAAGTTTTCCAATTTAAAAGAAGAGGAAGGGGAGAAGGCCAAGCATTGATGCCAGAAACTTTTAATGGACGCAGAGGCCGGCAGATCTCTAGAATTCTGATACCACCCTGGTCTACATATCCCAGGCCAGCCAGGGGATAGTAAGACCCTGTCACAAACAAAAAGAATCAAAAGAGGGCACTGGTGGTGCATGTCTTTAATCCTAGTAGAAAGGAGACAGAAACAGGAGGATCCCTGTGTTAGAGGCCAGCCTGATCTATTTAGTGAGTTCCAGGACAGAGAGCTACATAGAGATTTTATCTCAAAAGAAAAAAAAAACTTTCTGATAAAAGAAGTACCACTTAAAAGATAATCAAGCAAATGTTAAGAGGCTTACGCCTAGGAGAACTACCTAGTAGTCACTGTCCCAGCCATGATTTCACTTCAGCACGGAGACACGTGAAGTGGCCTCTTGCCCAAAGTAATCAATTCTTACCTTTGTAATCACTTAGACTGATATCTTTGAATTGTCCATCTGGCATAACAGCTGTGGCTTTGAAGTTGGGGGCAGGATGCCCAATTTTTGCATTTCCTGAAGACATCTTGCTATCAGCTGAAAAAGGCAACAATAAAAAAATTGAAATAAGCCTGTTTTTTCTAAATAACCAACAGCTTTCATCACCTAGGCACTTAACTATAGTTCAACCAAGGAACTGTCCAATGGACTTGAATATATTGTTTTATGTTAGGCACAACCCAAAAGCTCCAACTCCAGGGTAAAACAAGACTGAATGTTAGCCTTTGTTTTCCATTACAGAAAGCTCCACAGTGTCTAAATAACTCAGTTCTACCACCCTTTCTGAACTAGTTTTTTGCATATGCATTAGGAAGAAGCAAGAAAAATGGGAACAAACACAAGAAGAATCCAAGCAACACAATGCCAGGACATTGGTATTTATTTCAAAACATTAGGTGTTGTGTTTAAGCAGTTCTTTCTGCATAACTTATTTGAGGCCAACCTAGGTTAATTGAGACCTTGTCTTAAGGGTTTTTTTTGTTTTTTAAAGGTTTCTACCAGGAACAGTGGGAATAATTCCAGCACTCTGGATAATGAGGCAGGAGGATACTGAGAAAAGACTGATAAAAACTTGCCAAGAAGTTTCTAGATCAGTGAGGCTATATGTAAGTTAAGGCACTTGCTACCTACCTCATGACCTTAGTTCAATACCCTCAACCTGCACAAAATGGAACAAGAACTCACTTCTACAGGTTGTCTTAACACCAGAAACTACACACATACATGTTTCGGGATAGTAAGTGTAATCCCCAACACTTGGGAAGTAAAACCTGAAGGATCAGAGAGTTCAAGGCTAGCCACATTAGAGGACAGATCTAAAGAAAACCCTTTCTTTAAAAAAAAAATCCAAGTATTGTTAGAAAACGATTTCTGCTATGTATCCAGATCAATACCAAGACAGATTGTTAAGATTTACACCGTTAGGCGCTTTAGAGAGATGGCTCAACGGTTAAGAGCCTGCACTGCTCTTTGCAGAGAACCCTGATTCGGTTTCCAGCACCCACATCGGGTGGTGGACCGCTACCTGTAACTAGCTACAGAGAGGGTCTCACACATCTAACCTCGAGCACCTGCGCTCACACGCACATAACCCAAAGACGACCACACATAATGAAAACAGCAATCTCAAAATTTAAAACACTCAAGTCTGAATGCTAAAAGTTCCAAACTTCTTGGTTCATAACTCCAATAACCAAAATAAAGGTTAGGAGCGTCATCTATCGCAAACTTTTAAACAAAACTTTTTTTCTTATATAAGTTCTTTTCAAGGGCATGCAGCAACTAGTGCGCTACATCATCTTACCAAACTTTCTTTGCAAGATGGCCTGGCACTCCAAAGACCAACCAATCCCAGAAAATTGAATTCTGGCCGCTGCGAAGCCTCTGTAGAGGAATCGGCCCAGAACGCCCGAGACGGTCACGCCCCAACCTCACCTGAGGTTCCTGCCACTCACGCCATCACTCACCCCAGAACTTCAGGAAACAACGCGGCACAAGCTGAGTGCGCGCAGGGAGCTAAGTCGAGAAGATTCCAGCACTACCCGTCCCACCGCGCCAATCTACGCGATCAGAAAGATCGGAGAGGCGGAAACTCAACGTTAGCCTCAGGTTCCAACAGGTCCGGGAACTAAGGGCCACGTGAAGAATGCGAGCGGCGTCCGAGCACTCGTGGCACCAGGCGTCGCCCGGCTGCCTCAGCCCGNGACCGCCCCTGCAGAGGCCCGGACCGGCCTGGGGCAGAAAGAACCAGTGACGTGAAGCGCGAGCCTCGTTTTTACCCGTACACTCACCAGGGCCGAGTCACAGGTCTCGGAGAAAGAGACCGCTTCGCAAAGGAAGGAAGACGATGCCCGAGACGTGCGCGGGGTGCAGCTTTTATAGCCCAAAAAGTTATCGCGAGACTCGGAGCGGGCCGGGGATGCGGGAGGAGGGGGGGGATCTGGNGGGGGGGGATCTGGCTGAGCCCCGCCCCGCCCTGGCCGCCCTGTCGGAATGACTCAGCGCTTTCCCTGGAAAGGACTGAATTTAGGGGGGGGGTCTCAAAAACGTTCGCACTTTTCACTGCAGCTGTTCAGAGAGGTGAGAAAGGACTCCCCTTTGAGGGATCGCTTTTTATCGGGGGTACCTGGGAAACCTCGCCGCTCTTTATTCCCAGGACCCCTATGTGTTGTGCATAAGGGTCTCCCAATCTGCTCACGGAAGACCACGTCTAATTAATTACACCGTCTTCGGGGAACGGTGCACCCCAGTAGTTCTCAATTGCATCCCGGCCTCGAAAACCCTGATCTAGGACTGGAGAGATGGCTCAGCAGTTAAAGGGCACTGGCTGCTCTTCCAGAGGACCGGGGTTCAATTTCCCAGCACCCACATGGCAGCTCACAACTGTCAGTTAAGTCCAGTTCCAGTGGATCCAACATCTTTACACAAACAGGCACGCAGGCAAAACACCAATACACATGAAATAAAAAAAAATCATTAAAAAAAAATCTTGTCTGGTCCTCAGTGACCAACACCACCTAAGTAAGGCAGACTACTCTATTGGTTTCTGATGACTTCGCTGCTGCTCTGTCTTGCATACCCTTTTTTCCATCCTCTTAAATCTTTGAATCTGATCTTGTCACTAATCTGATTTGTGGTTTTAAAAATTGGGGCTCTGTGGTCAGTTTCCTGAGTTAAAAGTCACTGTTCCAGTGATGGTTCCTCTGGGGAGCCAGAGGCAGGTGGATCTCTGAGATCCAGAGTGTAATTCCTTTAGCCACCCCTAAGGCTGCACTTCCGGGCTCGGAGGCCNCGGAAGAATAGTATTACTGATAATACTATTGGTAATATTATTAATAGAATAATACAGAGCAGTCTAGTCTACAGAGAGAATTCCAGAACAGCTAGAAACCCTATCTCAAAAAAAAAATTTTTTTTAAAAAGTCACTTCCTTGTATGTGATCTTACATAAAAAAAAATGTAATCCCGTTAAGCCTTGTCTATTCTTGCCTATAAAATGGAATAATTCTAATATATTTTTGGAGGGGGGCAGTTCAAGGCAGGGTTTCCCTCTGTAGCCCTGGCTGTCCTGGAACTTACACTGTAATCAAGGCTGGCCTCGAACTCCAAGATCCATTCACCTGACTCTGCATCCTCAGTGCTGGGATTAAAAGTGTGACCCACTATGTCCGGTTAATTCTAGTATCTTAGTGGAAATAATTAATGTTCATTAGAACAATACCTAAGTTTGCTATGGTGGTAGGTTTTAATTTTTGAGACAAGTAGCTCTGTTAGTAGTCCAGGCTGGCCTTGAACTCATAATCCTCCTGCCTCCACCTCCTGAGTGCTAGCATCATTGGGAAACCTGGCTGGTATTACTTAGTTCTTACTATTACTAGTTTCTAGAGATGTTAACTGTTATTTCTACTGAACACCTTCCTCGCTGAAAACCCAGAACTACCTGGTCTGTGCACACCAGGAAACTAATTCCCCTTCACATCAGATAAGCATTACTTCCTGTAAAGCTGTGCCTGACTCTGGCAATCCCTCTAACAGTGTTACTAACTTTCATTTGGACCTTGAACTGACCATTGTACCTAAACAATAACCTGGACAGCCAAGAAAAAAATACAACCCTTCAGTTTTGTTTGCACGTTTGCCTCCCCTGCTAGCAGGACTTTCTAGAGCAGTGGTTTTCAACCTTCCTAGCTGCCACACTTTCCTACAGTTCCTCATGCTGTGCTGACCCCAGCCATAAAACGATCTTCATTATTACTTCACCTCTGTAAGTTTGCTACTGTTATGACTCATACTGTAAATATCTTTGTTCTCTGAAAGTTTTAGGGGACCCCTGTGAAAAGGGTCCTTTAACCCAACGGGGTCTCGACCCACAGGTTGAGAACCCCTGTTCCAGAGGGTGGGATTTGTGTTTCTAAAATGTGATATAAAATGGGAACTCTGAGCTCTTAATAAATAGTATTAAGGTATTGGGTCCCTCTTCTTTCTTTTCCTTTTTTTTTTTTATTCGAGACAAGGTCTCTCTATGTTGTCCTTGCTATCCTGAACTTGCTTTGTAGACTATGCTGGCCTCAAATACACAAAGATTCTCCTGCCCCTGCCCGCCACCGCTGGCATTAAGGCATGCACCACTATACCTGGCCCCTCTCTTGACTTTTATTACTAACATAATAGGGCAAGAAGTAAGGGAAATGCTATGTCATGCTACCTGAATATTTCCAGTTTGGGGTATTTATCATCCCTTACAACAGCAGTGATTTTCTTTTTCCTTCTCAGCATGAGGTTGACCAGCTATTTTGCATTATCCATTTCCAGTTAGTGGAGGCTGTAACCCCCATTAGTTCCCAGGGCCCTGGGACCAGTATAGAAATGGGGAAATGCTGTGTCATGCTGCCTGAGCTTCTGGCTTAGACATTTTTTATTTGTCTTAACAATAGTTTTAGTTGCTTTTTAGTGTGTCATGTATGTGTGTGTGTGTGTGTGTGTGTGTGTGTGTTTGCAGGTACATGTACTGGTGATACACTCCAGCAGAGATGGTGGAAGAGGTTGGGTGTTATGTCTTTATAAAAAAAAAAAAGCACAGGGGGCTGGAGAGATGGCTCAGAGGTTAGCATTGCCTGCTCTTCCAAAGGTCCTGAGTTCAATTCCCAGCAACCACATGGTGGCTCACAACCATCTGTA
>LOEQ01005899.1:103054-122228 GCA_001685075.1 Bramus lutescens | reverse complement strand
TGAATACAATTTGTGTGTTGTTATTTCGGGGTATAAGCTAGCCGTGTGGGAGCTGGGCGGGACAAAAAGCAGGGCCCGCTCCCCTTATTACTACAGTAGTTAGGTGCTCAATTTGACTTCTCTTACAAAATTTTCAAGTGCTTGTTACTTATGCAAGAGTCTGATGTAAAAAAAAATGGTTGATTATAGTCACCTTATCTTCATACAGAACTCTGGTACATGGTCCAGTAAATGTCATGATCTCATTTTACCTTACTAAACAAAATTTACATTATTCATGATGTTAAAACATTTTACTTATTAAATTTGTTCCTCAGTGTTCTCCTCAAGGTTGAAAGAGGGTCTCCTCTCTTTCAATACATGGCTGGTTCTGAACTTCCACTGGCCAATGAAACATGTTTACAGCTTTTCCACCAAATGTATTTTACCAAATGCATTTTGCCTTATAATGAACAATGACAAAAATCGTTACTTTTGCTAACATCTATGACAGAACCTGCCAAGGATCCCTTATATGGTCTTCTTGCATGTTCTCTTCCTCTAATGAGGCCAAAATAGCCCCAACTATTTTCTTAACTACTCATGTAATAACACTGCGAGGAGGATTCATGCGGTCGTTACAGGGCTGTCTCATGTTCTGGATCCGTGTTACCACTTATGTTTTGTCATGATTCCTAAGTCAACCCTCCTTTGAGGCACTCTAACTGCTGCTCCTTCTACATTACCCCTTTCCCCAGCTTGGTTAGAACAACCTGTGCCTCCAAAACCCTCACAGCAATTTGAATGACCTCTAAAAATAAACAAATGCGTTGTCCAACTCAACAACCCTCTTCTTACAACTCTGGGCAATGTTTCAAGACTCAGAACAAAACCCACTGGACTGAGGCCTTCTTTGCATCAGACCTCAGAAAGCCTTAAAGAAAGTTCAGATCAGCTAAATATCTTTCGGGATGTTTTGACAGTGGAGTTTCTCCAGCATTAAAGAGTATACATTATTTTCCCATCCTGTTTTCTGTGCTCAGAGTCTAGAATGGAAAGATAATGACCTGAAAGATAATGCTAGCTGTTGCAGCTCCTAAGCTTTTTAATTCTCTTACATCAAGCAAGAGTCCTCAGCTGCTTCTCATGTGCAATCGCTCATAGACTTTATTTTTCTCCTTTGTAAATAGCTATCCCTGTCACTGCTGAAGGAATAATACTGCCCTTGTGACTTTCATATTACTGAATCTCAGTTTGCTATATGATGAAGTATCTCTCTTAATACCTAGAATGCATATGCATTAGACAAAAAGATTAGGTATGCCTTAGGCAAAGTTATGAACGCTGTTTTTGTTTGGTTAAACAGGAAATAGATTTACTCATTTATGCAAAAGCTGGGTATATATAGTGTCTAAGTATACATACAATATACAAATAACAGCAATACCAGAAAAATACCTGAGTCTTGTAAAAGCCTGAGCATTTTTAAAGATAGAGTATTAACTTCTGTAGTCAAATGTCATCTCTGCCAAATTCATAGGCTCAATGTTTCTCCTTTATGGTGAAAGTATCTGAAATATCTTACTTTGGTATTTGCACTAATCAACATACTCAGTTGTCCTTTCATGCCTTCTTTTATCATACATCTTTTTTTTAAATAGAAACAAATGAATAATGCAGGGTTCGCAACTATGGTTCGGATACTCAAAAGAATCTATTTGATTCCTTTCATTACAGCTCTGTGCTGGACAGGGCTTCTGCATCTCATGGCCCCCGAATCAGGCATAATGAAAAGCAAATTGGACATGGACTATCAAACACTATTTTGTTCCTCTTAGAGCATACATTTGGTGGTCACATTATGAAGATCTCCATTTACTGTGATATTGTGGATAAATTATAGATTCTTCTTTGGGATCAAAGGCATAAAGAGACAGGCTATAGGTTTAGATCAACTAACTGGCTATTGGCAGGGATAAGACAACTTACATTTAATAAAAATAGTGTTATAAAAATATGGTAAAATTCTTTTATGTGCATTGATATTTTGCCATGGGTGTCAGATCCCCTGGAACTGGAGTTACAGACAGTTGTGAGCTGCCATATGGATGCTGGGAAATGAACCCAGGGCCTCTGGAAGAGCAGTCAGTGCTCTTAATCTCTGAGCCATCTCTCCATGAGAATACGGTGCTATTAGAGATGAAAATTTTCACTTATGGAGAAAGAGGTACATTATAATCATTTAAACATAAAACCTTGGTCATTTTATAATTAATTTAAAATTTTAAAAATTAATTTTTTTTTAAAGTTGACATAAAATTACATTATTTCCTCCTTCCCTTTCCTCCCTCCAAACCTTCATGGTTTCTTTTTCATTAATTGTTGTTAGATATATGGATGCATATCTATATACATATATATTTCTCAATACATAAATCCCACTTGTTCAGTTCCTACTACTACCCAGTTTTACGCACTGCTAGGTCAATAAAATGAACACCATGAATGAAACTCTGATATTTGCTTCAGGAGTACTGCATATCTGATTCTGTAGCCTCACTATTTCAAACTTAGGAATTGGGAATGTGATTGTTACTGGCCAGATTGCTGTAGCCTCAATATCTCCTTCAGCTTTCCCTAGGTACAACTCAAATTAGCACTTACCATGAAGTCGTTAGTCTTGGCCAGCTTCCTAATCAGCTGCTTTATCGTTTGAGGAGGATCTCTCTTTTTGTTGTTTTTTTTTACCTTTCAGAATTAACCTCGAGCTTTCCTGAGATTAATTAAAAATTCATGCTTAAGCCTCTGGGGTTCGAATTTATTCCCCATATTGCACATTTATTCATAGAACAGGAGTTTAAGGCACTCTGGTTGAAAATCTCATTTAGTACAAGTACTAAAGGAGGGTTTACATGCAGAAATGAATCAATTGGAAAAAAATCAATTGGCCAACCAGGAAATGCATTCAGGATCTTCAATAAAAGAGGCATACCTGCACATAATTTACTTCTTACTAGGCCTATAATTTAAGTATTTCTCCAACTGTTACTGCGTGCCGATTCCCTTCCTTTCTTCCTTCCTTCCTTCCTTCCTTCCTTCCTTCCTTCCTTCCTTCCTTCCTTCCTTCCTTCATTTCTTCCCTCCTTCCTTCTTTCCTTCCTTCCTTCCTTCCTTTTCTTATTTCTTCCTGCCTATCCACTCATCTATTTTACACACACACACACACACACACACACAACTTTATCTTTAGCTGTTTATTTCCCTGAAATCTCCAACATCAAGTGGCTTATAACATTCATTATTTTCTTTTTAAACCATTCCATCATCATTCATTTCCTGCTGTTTGCTAATTCAACAAGCATCAGCTGTGCATTCATACATGCTAAGGGGTATTAGGAGTAAAGGATGAGTGTGTCTAGATTTTCCTGTCATGAACTTTTATCATAAAGATAAATAGAGGAAGACTAGGCAACTACGCAAGTGATCACTGAAGCTCCAACCAGGGCATGCACACTCCTGTCCTCTCAGCCTGCACATCTAGTAAGTCATAATCTCCTCTAGATATCTCTTAAGGCTTTTCTGAAGCCCAACTTCCCTATATGGTCCTACTTCTACTGATGGTTTTCTGTCTTACTGGTTTTCACCCTAACTAAAGTGAAAATCACTGGTGTTTTCACCCTTGTGTGTTATTTTCTATATAACCACACCTAAAAAATCATATTTTCTGAAGGAAGCCTCTAATGAACCCCAAAGTGAAGTTTCTAAGACATTTTACTCAGTGTCTGCTTCTATGGCTATTATTTTTTCCCTAAGTGTTGTGTTCCATCACCAGAAACACATTCCATGCACATATAGTGCAAACCGCTGAGAATGTATTTATGTCCCTCACAACTACAATGTTTGTTTTTATCTCTGATTGACTTTAATATATACTTTTAATTCTGTTGTACTGGCTTACACAGAGCCATTTAGTGTACTTGGAATATATTGCCCCCATATCCTTCATCCTCCACTTTCTTGTTTCTTGTTCTGTAGAAATAAAGAATGACCAATAATAGCCATACTTTCTGTTTTGAAATGAGTGAGTTCATTAAATATATATATATATATAATTTTCAAGGTAAAATTAGAGAGAGAGAGAGAGAGAGAATCTCTCTCTCTCTCTCTCTCTCTCTCTCTCACTGGGGCAACCCCATTGAAAGAGCCATCTGAAGTTTTGGTTGACTCCAGGAAGAACGGAGTGTAAAAGAACAAGCAGCAAAAATTACAGATAAATCATCAATTGAGAGCTCACAACATTCAGCAGACAAGGACTGAGGATGTGCAGGCAATCAGCTAGATTCCTCAGTAGAGTCTGCTCTTCAGGTATAAGCTTTCCTTAGTGGGACTTCTGGCTTCTCTTTACCACCATAGTACCTGCAAATGAGATAAAAAACACTTTTATCTGGTTAAGACTAACTCAAACTCAATTCCCATATTTTTAGTTGCATCCATGTTCCTGCAAAAGACACATTTTATTTCTTTGTGGCTGGTAAAATGGCATTGTATGTAAATACCCAATTTCTTTATCCATATCTCTGTTATCAGAGATATAGGTAGGTTCAAAAACTTAGCTATTGTGAAGAAAAACATTGATTACTTACTGGTTCTTGACTTGAACTCCTTTGGATAAAGGGATAAATATTTAGGAGTCATATAGCTATATAATATGGTAGAATTGATTTTAGGGATTTTTAAAAAATCTCCACACTGGCTTCCATAGTGGCTAAGCTAATTTAACTCCTGGCAGAAATTACCTTTTGTCTCCATCCTTACCAGCAATTTTTGGTATTGTAGTTGTTTTCTTCATGATTGCCAGTCTGACAAGTTAAATCTCAGTGTTGTTTAATTTTCACTTCGCTGATGAGTAGTACTTTTTCCATTTGTCTATTGGCTATTTGTATTCTATCTTTTGGGAGCTGTCTGAAATTTCAGTAACCATTCATTATTTGATTGTTTTTTTTAGCTCTTTGCATATTCTACATAATGCTATTCAGTTAGACTCATGACTAGCAAAGACTTTTCTGGTTCTAAAGGAAGAGCCTTCACTCAACTGCGTCCTATGCTATGTAGAAGACTCAATTTCATGAGGTCCCATTTGTCTATTGTTGACTTATTTCCTGAAAGAATTGAGTGCCCTTCACTAAGACCTTGTCCGTGACTATATCTCAAAGAGTTTACTAACTGAGGTACATGTTTTACATTAAGATCTTTGATCCATTTGGAATTGATTTTTATACTGGGTCAGCAATAAAGATCCAGTTTCATTTTCTACATGTGAATTCCAGTTTTCTCAAAACTATTTGGTGAATGGGCTCTCTCCTTTCCATTATGTATTGTAGGCATTTCTATCAAAATTTAGATGGCTTTAGCTGCATGTATTTCTCTCTGGAGACCCTAAATTCTATCCCACTGATGAATGATGCAGCTGATGGTTTTTGGTTAATGTGTTTCTGCCCTGTGGTATAATCAAGAATTGTGATACTTGGCATTTTTAGTTTCACTCTGAAGTGCTTTACCAAGTTCTTTTCTGCTTCTAAGTGAATTTTACATTATTATTATTTTTTATTTCTATGAAGACCAGCTTTGGAATTTTTGGTAGGGTTTGCAGTGTATCTGTCCTAATTACTTTTTGTGATTCACAATTTAGTTCTGAAAACTCTAACCACTAAGGAAATCAGGAGTTCCTTATTTTAAAGAGACTAGACATGTTTTAGTTGTGTGCGCATTATTCTGTGTTTGAATAATTGGTTTTATGTTTATTATTTTATATTAATTATTCAAATACTGGATCTCATTATGAAATTTCACCATTGGATATAATGTATCTAGATCATATTCAACCCTCTCTCTTGTCCTCCTTTTCTCTCCCCCTTCCCCATATACACACCTAATAGTTTTTCTTTTACCTTTATATTCTTTGCCCATCTTTTTTTCCTTCAAATTCCACATAGGTGAGGAAATGTGATTATCTTTTTGGTCTGGTTCAGTTTGCTTAACATGATGATATTGGTTCAATCAATTTTTCTATAAATGATGAAATTTCATTGATTTTATGAATGAGTATAACCCTATTACATTTCATATCACACATGAGTTTATATCATCTTTCATGCACTTACTCTGAGGATGCTTTTGTACCTTGTTATTGTGACTAATGTAGCAATCTGCACATGTGTACAGGAAAGCATCATTAGAGAAAGCTGACTGTGGTCCTTTTGAATACACAGCCTGAATACATGAATCGTATTAACCATATGACAGTTTTAGTTCTTGAGGAAAATCTATGTTGATTTACATAGTGGTTTGACTAATTTGTTACCACATCAACTTTCTATAAGAGTTCTTTCATCTACTGTATCCTTACTAACATTTATTGTGTTATTGTTGTGTTGATGACAGGCATTCTGAATTCTGTGAGGTGGATTGTCAATGATTTCACACCTTGACTATGTTGTCTTTAAATAAATCTGACACCTTAGCATGAGTATGAAATCTTTCAAGGTAAGGGAACACTATCTTCATTAATTTTTTTGGATATCAAGGGATATTTCAACATTTAGTTTAAGGCAGGCACCATAGAAGTATCTTCAAAATATAAATTAACATGTTTTATTTGAAAATATATAAATTTGATGGAAAAACATTGATTAATTGAAAACTATGCACTGTCATTATCCTATCATCTGACTTCATGTCCTCATATGCATTTCATATGTGCACGTGAAACAGTAAATCAAGATCTGATCACCTGATTTCATCTAACTAAATTAATAGTCACTGGGTAGGCAGTATTGCTGTTTAAGTAATTCAAATACTTTATCTATCAATATAATCCAAATTCATGTCTAAAATAAATTTAAAAATAATTTTTTCATTATTAATAATATATCTTATATAACTTTTTCATTTGTTTTAATGCATCCTCAAAGCTCTAGGTTATAGTGCACACTTCACTGATCTGCCTGCTCAATCATCTGGCACTTCTTTTAAAAATACAAAGTACAGAGATAGCCTATAACATTTACTTAACTTTAAAAATGATCTCTCTTGTATCAAGGTGGAGAGTGCATTTGAAAGTTAAAACTAAAATCCAAGAGAATGCAAAAACAAATGCTACAGCTATTCTTTCATATGTGAATCTTTGATTTTAATATTTATATGTGTGTATACATGTGAGTTATAGTTCATGCCACCAGAAAGGGGCCACTCGGGGAGAACAAATGCCATAAAAAAGTTTTGGGAAGGAATAATTGGAAAGCGTACTGTACGTGACACGAAACCAGAAGGTGTATAAAAAGAAGCAAGGAGAAAGCAGGAGCTATGGTGAGTGGGAAAGGTGAGTTTGTGGAGGTGCCCAACAAAAGCAGTATGTAGAAAACAAAAAAGTATGCATGAAGATGCTATCATGAAATCTGTGACTTTTTATGCTATTTTAAAAGTCTCTGGAAATGTTTCAGGAAAGATGCAAATCTACAAAGAATGACATTTGCCATAATAGTTAAAGGAGAAAAAAAAATCAAATCTCAGGAGACATGGGTTAGAGCTGCTGGGGTTTGAATTTGATGGAAGGAAACTGAAGAAGATGAGTAGATCTACTTCTTCAGAGGACAATACCATGCTAGGCTCTTGTAGAGAGAAAAGTAAATGTCACCTAAACACCCTCACTTCCGTCTCCTCATCCTTACTGCACTGACCATATGGTATTACCAGGCACCATGCCCTTGCTAAGCTACCTAGATGTACTAACAGTAACTATTCAGAACTCTGTGTGACGGGTTCTGTTGTGTTTCCGTTTTCTAGCCGAGGAAATTGAAGCTTTGTAAAAATATCCAGTATAGAAAAAAGTCAAAAACTGGGACATAGAAGAGAGGCTGAAAAACCTTAAGTTGTTTTACAGAGTGCTTTAATATTTTACAGTATTCTAGATGTTGCTGTAGAGATGCAAATTGGAATGCTGGGGAATGTTTACAGAACTCCAGTACAAGCTTAGAAGCAGGAAACATGGAAGGTTGTATACAAAAAGATAGCGGTGATTTTTTTCTTCTTCCGAGAAAATCAACTCCCAGAAAGAAACACCAGGAGAAGAATAATGCGGTGCTTTGTATTCACTTGCACCGCTGCCGCTGAAATAATACAAGTGATGCTGTGTCTTTCTTCTCTCCACAATGAACGACCTAACTGCATTTTGGTAATTGCATATGACTGAGAATAATTCAATCGAAAAGTAACAGTGCCTTTGCTTTTTGCAAATGCAGGCAACTTTGTTTGTGTACGACTTCCTTATGATTTACTAGGTCTTGCCACTGTTTTGAGAGGAAAGCTATAAGTCCTTAAGCTTTCCCTGTGGCAATCCACGAGGTCGTAACTGTCAGAAAACAATACCAACAAGCATCATTACTAAGGCTCAGTTCATGCCACCCTTGATGTCGTCCCTTGAGCCTCTTTACCTCCATGTTAACTGTAAAAGAGTCCATCATCATATTTACCATTATATTTTACCATTATTTTTATCATTATCCCAGTTCCTGCAGTGTCTATAATGCTTAATGGCCTGCAATGAAATCCCATTTAAAAGCTCTCACAGATATGCTCAAAAGTATATATGAGGCAAAGTATCACATCTCTTTATTACTTACAAAAAAATTCAGAGCAATTAAGAGGCACCCTTATATTTATACAGTCAGGGCTTGGACTTAACATGACAAATATGGTTTTAAGCATGGTTAAACGCATATCCAAGAACTTAACAAATCATACTCACAATATCACACACATATAGGACTGCAAGGGAGGTAGCCAATTAAAACACGACTTTATGGTTGTAAGTACATTTTAATTTAAATATAAGATATATTTCCAGGCATGGAAAGCAAAACAACACTTGACCAGATATTTGTATTCCCAAAACACCAGATGCATGATGTGAAAAAGAACAATAAAATAAAACAAGCAGTTTAAAAATAGCTGAGGAGAGTACTCACCTTGTCACTGTTAGGAGTAGCTGCCTGGTAACAAGAAGTATAAAAGAGGTTAAGCAAAAAAGTCAGTGTCCTACGCAGTTGCAGAGAATTTAATAGACGGTTGGCTGCCACATATTTGCCCTGGTTGAGCAATTCAACCCAGGGAATTCATATTGGTGTCCTCCAAATTGTTAAGTGGTTTGATAAGAACTGGTGAGCAGGCAGCCCTGAAAACTGTCAGATTATGTTTCAGTAAGGCATATTTTAGTTTTCATTTAAGCAAATTAAAAATACATGCAACATAAATGTTGTTATCAATCACTTAAAAATGTTGAGGGTGCATTTATTGGTAAACATCCATCACTAACAGGATGCATCTGCAGGACTCATTTTATTTCCAAAGTATGAAATTTGGTACATATGAAGCAATTGTTCGGCATTTCCTCTTTCCACCCCGACTCTGGAAACAGACATTTAACTTTTTGTGATTTTGATTATGTTAGTTTCCTCAAATGAAGAGGGGTAATTATTTGTCTCTCTGTGGCCACCTTATTTCATGGAGCATACCATCAACACTTCTCCATATTATAACATGTCATATATTCTTTCATTTTTAGGAACAGTAATATTTCATTGTTTGCACATACCACAACTGATAACTCATGCACCTGTCAATGGAAACTGGAACCACTTTTACACTTTATTTACTAAAAATAATATGACTGACAACATGAAATCAAATATTTGTTTAAGTTAGAGGATTTGATTCCTCTGGATGCACACCCAGAATAAATTGTTAAATTGTATGACAATTTTATTTTGAAAAAAAATCATGCTATTTCCCTTATAAGCTGTGCCATTTTATAAACCCATCCAAAGTACTAATTTTTCCATGTCTTCACTAATACTTTTGTTATTTTCTTTTCTAAAATGTTTGTCATCATGATGGAAGTGATGGTGTCTTGAAGTTTCAATTTACATTTACATAATTAATAATGTTGATTTAAACAATATTGGCCATCTGTATATCTTACTTGGAGTAATACCTAACCAAGCCTCTGTGGTCAGTTCCTAACACCATAATCCCTCCACAAGAAACAGTGAGGTGTCAATGTCCCCAAACGTTACCTTAAGATTGTCTATTTCTTCGTTCAACCCTATCATTTCATCCTTATATGTTTTGATGATCTGTTATTAAGTATTTATAATCATTAAATATGTCCATTGTATTAAAACATTTATAAATACATAATTTTACTACATATATCTTGAAAATATGTTTTTAATTTAAAGTTCATATGGGGTATAGGAATATAACCCAGGAGTAGATTATTTAAGTCACATGCACAAGTCTGAGGTTCTGCTGAACATGACATTATTATAAGTATATTATTCATAATATTAATGTTTACATTACCTGATGTTGGTATACTTACTCTGATTATCTTTTGGTATTATTTCTACATCATGTGTATTTTGATACTATTATTTTCTTTTCCTTCTTTTTTCTTATCAAATTAGATTTGTAGACAGTTCATACATACATAGTACCTTGATTCTGGACTCTCACTTTCTCTTCTGTCTCACTCCTATTCCCTGTTCTTCCTACAAGTCCCTTTCCCACATTATGTCTTTGCTTTTTGTTTATGATTCGTTGAGTTTACACAGGGCCATCTATGTGGCAGTGGTTTTGCTGCTATTCACCGGAGCATGGTGAATTTATCAAAAGATATGCAACTGAAGACAGCATCTGTGTGTCTCCCTCATAATCGATCAGTATCTCACAGTGTAGCAGGGAGGAGGTTGGGCTGCAGAGACCCCTACCCCATCCATATTCAATTAACAGGCATATTTTGCAGACCATGGCAAACAGTTACTAGTGTCCGGTCATGTTTCATTGGCTGCGTTATGCCTATTCACAGCTGCTTATCTCTCATTTCATGCTTTCCTACTTTCTTCTCTTCTGTGTTATTCTGTGAGCCTCAGAGGCGGTGGTACGAATGTCTCGTTTAGGGCTTGGCTGTCAGGTATTCTCAGTATCTCAAGAAGTCATGATTCCTTGCATTTATTACCTTTCATTGAGAAGTTTCTCTGATAAAGACTGAGAGTAGCACTTGTCTATTAGTGTAAACATAAGTACTGAGAAGTGTCTTCGTGCTGTGTCAGCTTAAACTAACAAACAATAGTAAATCCTCCCTGAAGAATAATACTTCTACATCTGTGGGTTTTTAACCAAGTTTACAGTACCAAGCATCAATTCCTTTCTAGAACACACCTAAAAGCCAGGAAGAGAGTGCTGGGTTTCTATCTTAACAGTTGTACCACTGTTGTACCAGTCAGCATATTTTTCCTGACATTTTTTTTGCAAGGCTGATCTAGTAATAACACTTCGTTTATATTATGTTGGCCTGGGAATGTCCCAACTTTTCTCTCAATTGTGAAGAATGGGTGTTCTTCAATAAGGGCCTTAGTCCTATTGAAGATACTGAAGCCTTACAATCTAATTTTTTTCCAGAGGAATCTAAACACCATTGCTTTGAGAGGGTACAATTTAAACTGTGATTTCTACTCAGTGTACATTCTGCCCACAGAGCTGTCTTGCATTCTCAGTATGTAGTAGAATGTTTCCTTAAATGCTTCATAAAGAACAAAAGTGACAGAAGACATAGATATAGGGATAAACATAAAAGGATAGACACAGGGTAGCAAAGTAACAAAACTATGAATTACCGAAAACTCTGTTTCCAGGGGCAGATTGCCATGGGACCTTTTTATCCTTTTACTGTTCATGCCTTGGGTTTATTGTTATCACAGTCAGCCTGGCTAAAGGAACCAGACTTTTGTTATTCCCTGCTGGCTCTGTGCTGCCTGCATGGCCTTGAACCTGGTTGTAAATCTTGGTTTTGGCAGAGGATTTACCTACAATTTATCTACAGTTAGCTTCTTTTGGGGGGTTGGGGGTTTGAGACAAGGTTTCTCTGTATCTTTGGAGCCTTTCTTGGAATTAGCTCTTGTGGACCAGGCTGGTCCCCAACTCACAGAGATCTGCCTGCCTCTGTTTCCTGAGTGCTGGAATTAAAGGCATGTGCCACCACTACATAGCTACAGTTAGTTTCTTAAAACACTGTAGTTGGTCTTGTTGCAGTGTCTGAATATTAAGAAAAAGGCTTCTGGCTTTCCATAAAACTCATTATTTCACTTATTCTATGAGAAAAATGATACTGGAACACAGATAACCATAAGAGTATGGCTTAACCAAGGAATCAGTGCTGAAGACAATAATTCATTCCTTCTGCCTCCCACCCCAGCCCACCTTGGGTTGCCTAAGGTGTTGAGGTGTCTCAATGCCCTTTCTATGCCCATCCCTCCATGCCTGTAAGATGAGAAAGATCAAAACAGTGTTTTTCTGTGACCCTAAAGGGATTTATTTTTTACTCTAGAAAGAAAATTTACATGAATAGTCAGGCAATGACTGGAAATGATACAAAGAAAAAAGTTTTTAAAAATTTTAAGAAGGTAACAAATGCATCAGTGACCAGAAAGCTGTACCACAGAAAGTGGGCCTTTAAGGCATCTATCCATTCATCTCTCACATCCTTGGCCACTAAAGAATTGTTCCCTGGAGTAAATTTCCAATTATTTTAACCAGGCTACTTTTAAATGGCTCAGGTGGAGAGGGTTTTTACGGCTTCCATTGGGGGAAGAGTATTCTGCGGTCTGATACACATCGCTGTTTTTCGCTGGTTGGGTTGGTACGAAAATTTCCTTTTTAAATTTATTTGTTATTTTCCACCAAGAACCTGCTATGTTGGGAAGAATTGGGTTACCCCATGCTGGTTTCTTATCCTATGCTTTTCTTTGTGATCTCAGTTCTCATGGAGTTCTGATCAGCCTTCTAGTAATTCAAGGCTGCTGCATTAATTCAGTCCCACCCCAAGATCCCTGAGTGAATTTCCTTTGGGAGTAACATAGAACTGCCATCAAGAGAAACTTTGAAGAACATCTCGAGGCCTCCTTTTGGTTGATTCCTCTGTGTATACATTAGCCTCTTTCCTCTAGAGGTCTGTGGAAAAGTTTCTGAACTTTAAACCCTTAACAAATACAGAATCAAAAAAACAGGTAATGTTTAATGTAATTCTGTTTCTTGGGCATTGGCTAGGTATGGTGTGCCTACTCTGAAGCCCAAATATTGTGGAAGAAAACAAAGACTTCTAGTCTCTGTATCATAAATCTTTGCATCTTACATAGCTGAGCTTGGTGTCTGACTGGGAGCAGGCACTTAAACATCACCAGTGAAAGAATGTGATTATCTGAGCATTTTCAAGACTGCTAAGATCAGACTCCATATAAAAGTATGGTTGAACTCTGTCACCTTAATAAAATAGTCAGCATGTTGCTGTCTTCATAATTAATTAAGTGAATATATCTTCTAATTAAATTTGCATTTACACCACAGTCTCGCCCATGAGTTGCCATAGTTTAATATAAAGTGCATGGACTTTACATTAAAACAGTCTTTGGTTTGACTCTTCACCACTTGTTATCAGTTTAAAGTTAGGTAGGTCAGCTAACCTATCAGAGTTTCTGTTTCCTTATCTCTGAAATGAGCAAAGCAATAATTATCCCATGACCTTGTCCTGCAGATTGAATGGGATCACTTATTTGAAGGGACTTAGTCTTGTGATTGGTCTGTAATTTTAAAGATGATTCAATTAAGATGTTTCAAGGCATGGAAGAGAAAGTCAAACTAAAAGTTGATTAAATGATAAGGAAAATGTATCTGGTGCTATAAGAAGTCTGTGTGAGGGCAACTTCCGAGTTGGCAGATGGAGTGGTTTAACCATGCTCAGTGATCCATCATGTGACAACACCTTTTTTGCTCAAAACTGGAGCCAGACAGCAATATCTGTGGCTTACTGGGATGGCCATCTCTAGTATATAAGACCAATATTGGGCATCTCTTTACTTGGTGAAGACTCTTTTCCCAGAAATACCCAGTACATATGTTTTCTATGGATCAATTGGTCACATTCACATGTCATGATGAAGCAGCAAAGGATCCTTCAAGAAGATCCTGTTGCTTATATATAGCCCATTGAAGGAAACAGAACCTGCCTGGCTGGAAGAACTGAGAAAACACCAATGAGGGTAAGGGTGTCATCATTTTAAGGACATCCCCTTCTTCCTGTCGCGGGTGTTCTGAGAGTTCTATGCATCACCAAGGGATGATGCCTTTGGCTGAGGAGAGGATTCAAGTCCTGTTCCTAACCACACTGGTGTTTGTTTTCTCTACAATTTTATCAGCTCTATTTGCATGTATAATTTTCATAATAGATTTCTTCCTAGTTTTTGCACTTGCTGCATATAATCAGTTACTGGGATTATCACTAATCTGGTGAATGGAAGGCATCTTGACTGTTTCTGTTGTTTTCCTTTTTGGCAAGAATAAGGTAAAATTGTCAGGTGTTGAAGACAAGGAGAAATGCAATTTCTCAAATGCAGCTGCTAGAGATGGGAAGTCATACAAGCACTTTGGAAAAGAACACGGAAGTTTCTATAAAGTTATCATGTCATCGAACCATTCTTCCTCTAGATACTTATTTAAGAGGAAACAATGTGTGCATATGCCAATATTGCAAAAAAAAGGGCTCATAGAAGCTTTGTATTTGTAAAAGTCTAACAACAAAAACAACTTACATGTCTATCAACAAGTGTAGACAGTTTGTAATATATAGCTACACAATTAAACATTTATTAGTGGAAAAGAAATGTTAGTCCATGCAACAACATGGATGGAACTCAAAATAATTTCCTGAGAGGCCATGAAAAATTGCAAAATATAAATTCACTGATAGAAACACAAAAAATATAGACTGATAGTAATGACAAGTAAATGAGGGTTACCAGGTCTGAGAACCAGAGTGGGACAGGATGGAAGGATTACCAAAGACATAAAACTTTAGGATTGATGGTTATGAGCATATTTTGATTGTTTTGACTTTTTCACCATTGTATACTTATGCTTGATGCATATCCATTGTACCTCTTTAGCTATATATAGCTTAGTACATATCAGTTACACAGTCAAAGGTTTTTTTTGTCTTAAAAGATGGTAGAAGTCATAACCCAGAAGGTGTAATCTTCTGAAGCATAGAGACACATCCAAATGATTAAGTTAAGTGGACCAGGAACAATTACCATGTAAATGCATTTGTAGGTCAATGACTAACAGAAGTCTAACGAATTATTTTAACCTACATCAAAGACTTTAAAGTAAAAGTGGCTTTAGTGCTAGGATGTGGGTCTCAATTAGAATCTTAAGCAAAATAGGGCGTGTCTGAACTCCCAGCTCCTACCTCGCTAAATTGGAGTGAACACTGTTTTTGCTGTGGAACAAGAGTCTGCTTGTGCTTTCCACTGTCCCCATTTTATTTGATCCAGGGCTCTTGATTTTACTGCAGCTCCTTCCACCACCACCCCCCGTGCAATTTGATGGCTATGTTCTACTTCTCAAGCACCTCCATAGCTTATCACTTCTTTAATTACACCCCTTCCTTCTGCTGTCCTCCTCGGTCACATTTGCTCAATTAGTTTCTCAGTTTTAGACCAGTGGTATTACAGTCTTTCGTCTTTTTAGTTTAGACATACTGGAGAGTCATGATAAATGTTTTACTGCAGTTAAAAGAAAGGGAAACTCCTCTTCCAGCTCCAATATAATCATGTGTTATACGTATGTTTTATAGGATATGAATCTTCCAAGTGGGCATAACAGAAAAGAAATAAATACCTTTCAAGGTAAACATAGGACAGAAAGAAACTACAGATATTAACTAAAGAAACATGAAGTCTGCATGAAGCTGCAAATTTTGTGCTCAAAATTGCAAAGCCTGTCTGTAGAAGCTGGACCAGGAATCCTCTTCAAGATGCTGTTCACATGCTCTAACAGCAATTTTCATTTTTTTCTCTGATAATAGATTTTGATACAGAGAAGACTGTCAAGGTTGTGGGGGAAATAAAAGCAGATTATTTAGAAATCAGAAATGGGAGTACAGCAAACACATATAAATTTGTAAGGCATCTCTGGCATCTTTTTCTGTGTTCTGGACCCGATTTCTTCATTTTAAAATCTTTACAGGCAGAGCTGGGGATACAGCTGAGTTTGGAGAGCCCTAGCCTAGCATTCATGAAGCCCTTTACTTGATTCTCAAATAAACCAGGCATTGGTGCCCTATAACTGTAATCTCAGCACTTGGAAGACCGAGACAGGGTGATTGGAAGTTAAGTGTTGCCACTGGTTACATAGCAAATTCAAGATCAGTCTGCTGGAACAAGCTTGTTCCGTGAGGTTAAAATGTGATCTTGAATCTGATTTGAGATTGAAGTAAAAGTCTTTATTTAATTTCTATTCATTCTACAGGGTGTGTCTATACTCCCAACTCCCACCTTTCATGATTGGAGTGACTACCACTTTTGCCGTGGAATAAGATCCTGCTTAGTACAAAAGAAAAAAAATGTCAAAGTCAAATAGCTAAAGAAAGAATGGGTATTGTGGGGATGTGAGGATGGAAAAAATTCTTTGTGGGAGACTCCATATTGAGATGATATTTGAGTTCATGGTAACAAGATGCATAAGCAGCATCTGAAGCTTATTTGGACCAGGAGAATGAGAGTGATGCTAAGAGACAGGACAACAAAGCCTGTGGAAGATTATTGAGTGGTCCAACCTGCTACCCTGATAGGCTTCCTGTTAAATGTAACTCCTTAATCAACCGTCTCTAGTAGATTACACAAACAAGGCATACAATCAAAATTCAAACAGAAAATTGTTTCCTCCGGGCTGGCAAGGGACAAACTAAAACACGCCCTGTAAATCTGGACTCCCATATGTGGTTCTCAGCTGGTCTGAGTCCCCGAATGAATTATATGCAGCCAGAGAAATTAATGCTATACACATGGGTCCCCAACTTGAAAGGAAGAATTGCATCGGAGTAGACTCTGCCAGACATTAAGAAGCTCTGAGAAGCAGACCGGGTCCACATTGATACGGTATGCTCTGAAGGACCCCCAGTGACATTATGATCAAGCACAAGAATAACGCAGAATAAATGAGCAAGGACACAAATTGCAAAGAGAGAAAGGAAAGCACTAAAAGGATGCCTGAGTGCCCTGCCTTCGTCGGTTGCGAGGAATGAGGTGGGTCTTAGCTCTCATTTTCCTGCCCGACGGAGACGCTGCCTTGTTCTTGGTGAATTTAGTGTGCCTTACACCAGTTAAAGCCTGTAGCTGAATGATTTAAGGTGACCCCCTTTCCTCCTGGCCTCATACTAATTGACTTAAGAGTGAGTTATAGTCCTTAGGGAATAGCAGCCACACATTGGGGATGTTTTTAATATCAATTTCTGCAGGAGCTTTTACACAAGGAGATTGTTATAACAATTATTCTCTATACCCTTGCTCTCAGATAGATATCGATTTTTTCTGCCCATTAGATGGGGAAAGAAAGCATGGGTATGTATGCAAATGGAGAATGGGATGACAGTCACATAGGTCTTTGTGGAGTGAAACCCAGCTCTTTGAGGGAGTTGTGATTTTTGAAGCTTCTTTGGAGAGTTCTGTGGATTTAGAAAAGTAAGACACAAGGATTAATGGTCTCTTGGTTGTAATATCAAGGAAGAACTAAGATGAATAAACTCAAATATAAGAAACACCAACAATTGATTTCTTCATTGCTTCTGTTTTGTCATTGATGTTTGTTCAATGTTTGGTATTAATCTGTGTTAATGTCTAGGATCAAATGTGTAAGATTGTTTAGGTAGCTAGGGGAATCAATGGCCACCATATGTGTGAAGAGGTGTGGGCACATAGACTAGGCTGGGGCACACACAAGTCTTGAGATCCAAATTCTGTAGTATATTATGGGCTAGAACAACGGATAGTAGAAATGTGTAAGACTATAGTTAATGTTGTGTGAAAATGGAAATAAAACTTTCAAAATATAGAAACATAACTTAAAATCTAGTTCAATTAAAAATGTTTTTCTCTTGTGGCATAATTATATTTGAATTAAATTTATTTTCTTTCCTCCTTCCTTCTTCTTTCATCCTGTACATTGGTATACTTTTCTTAATCGGGGTTGCTATTGCTGTGATAAAACACCATGAACCAAAGCAACTTGGGGAGGAAATTTTTGTCTTATATTTACATTTCCTTATTATAGTTCATCATCAAAGGGAGTCAGGTCAAGAAAAGAAGCAGAAACCATGGAGGAGTGCTGCTTAGTGTCTTTCTCTTTATGACTTGCTCAGCCTGTTTTATCTACCTCAGAATCACCTTCCTGGCAATAGCACTGCTGTCAGATGGATAAACTGACATCAATCATTAAGAAAACACATCGTAGACTTGCCAGGTCAATCTCATTGAGGCATTTTCTCGGTGAAGATCCCATCCTCCTAGATATTTCTACATTTGTGCCAAGTTGTCAGAAACCACACAGCACACTTTCTTTCCTTCTTTCCTTTTGGAGAAGGGTCTCATGCAGCTGCTTAAGGGAACTTGTTACATAGTTAAGGATGGCGTTGAACTCCAGACCTTTCAATCCATCTTCTGAGCATTGGTGTTATAGTTATGCACCACCAGGCCCATTTTATGCAGTGCTGCTTTAATCTTCCAGGGCTTCCTATACCTTAGGCAAGGTCTATATTATAAACTCCAGGTTAATTTTCTTGAGGGGGAATTGAGAGGTAAAATATACTTTGTGAGAGATATTTCTGCTTCAAGGTTTGCTGAGAGATCACAAAACTAATTACAAGTCAGCTAAATGTGACAACACGAACAATATTAGCAACAGAACTCTAGACTCCTGGTAATAGAGATAGATCCAAACCGCAGAAAACCAGAGGACATGCTTCACACTAATATATATGTCCTAAAAGAGCTCATCTTAGAGCTGAATTAATATCAAACTAAACAACAACAACAAGAAACAGAACCTCCTTGCATCATTTCTGCTGGTGTTATTTACCACATAATTGAGTTCTACTGCAAGGAGGAAACATCTTGAACAGCATTTTAAGCATTCTGGAAGGAAACTTGTGTAAGGCAGAGAAAGGGGAAGTGTAGTGATACGGGAGCGGGCCTATTTTTCGTCCGGCCCAGCTCCCGCATGGCTAGCTTATACCCTGAAATAACAACAC
>LOEQ01005899.1:60444-74733 GCA_001685075.1 Bramus lutescens | reverse complement strand
CCAAGGAGATGGCCCCAGCTTGTTCCTTGAGCAGCTGAGGAGAGGATGCCTCAAATTTATAATTTAAAAGCACAAAATTGCTGACTATTTAACAATCCAAGAGTTCAACAGCTTTTTTACTTATACCATGTATGAGGTAATTATATAGCTATTGTACAATGACCAATGTATTAAGAATAGCTTTTACTCCTGCACATGGGAAATACCTTGAGGTAGAGGCAACTGCGATAAAGCACACACGGAGCTATGGACCATGTGTATAGCTCAGTATCACAAGGAAGGCTGCAGCACTGAGTGCTTTGGTCATGGTTCAGACCTGGTTACAATAATTTCAAAATGCTTCTGGAATGAAATTTCCTCTTTCCTAATATTTTCTACAACTGCTTGCAACATTCCAAGCAATAATTAAAAAAAATGTACCACAATTACTGTTAAAGAGACTATTCTTCGTCAACTAATAAGTTTCTATATGAAAGCCAATTTGGTATATAATAGATGACTCCCAGGGGTGTGGTGTTGAAAAGCAATTTTGCAACATCATTTGATCTCAATAGAGGAAGAGATGTTGGTCAAGGAGCCATGTCTGTTTTGGGAGTGTTCGTGTGCTTCTTTGATATTAGCCCTCCTGAACTAAAGCACCACTAGCCCCAAGAGGTGGAGCCTTTTAGCACCAAACAATGTTCAGTAAAATAAATCTTGTCTTATTATGACCCTACAGCTCTGCTGTTATTTGTTGACAGACTTTGGAGATCTCTTTTTGTCCTTCATACAAATATAGTAAGACACCAATTTGCTACTGACCTGAGTATAACCAATGATGAGTTCCTTTACTAAACTATATAAATTTCAACCTCCCTTTAACATACAAACAGACACATGCATTTGTGCACACACATACACAGAGACAGAATAGTAAAAGCGAGGATTTCTCTTTGATAGATAGAAAATATCTATGCTCATAGATACATCCTAAGGGATGAACTGCTAAGCAATGAACCCAGACACAATATATAATTTTAATTTCCAATCCCATGTGAATTTTGAGAGCACATGATATGTTCTCAATTTCTAAGATCAGAGTCACATATCAATAAGGAGATATATCCAAAAGTACATCTTTCTAAATGATGATTCTGTTAACTTCTGTTGGTTATATTTAGGATTTTTTTCTATAGTTAAGGCTTTTCTTTTATAGTTAGGCAGTTTCTTCTACCTCATGTGTCATTATGGTCACAATTGTCTAGTAATTTGTCTACTAGGCCGTAAACAACTTGATAACTTCATTAATCTCTAATGACAGCGAACCTAACAAACCACCAGACATAGTTTCAGGACCCAAAGAGCACCTGTCAATGAGATAGTTACAAAAATAAAAATTATCTTTAGTTTTAACTTCATTGCAATTGTCAAAAGCATATATGAAAGTTTAAAAGCATAAAATTTGCATGCAATGATTTTTCAATCAATCTATTATTTATTAATTATGCCTAGAAGCATGGCACTAAAAGGGGCAATTAAATATATGTTAGTTTTGGCCACGCAAAATGAGTTTATAAACTATATACAATTTTGACCTTTTGTGAAAAGAATCAATTGTTAGAGAGACAAACTAACATAGCCTCCACTGTACAATAGCCTCCATCTTTGTATACAAGGTCAGTGATTCCCAGAGCAATAATTGTTAGGAAATACACCCAATAAGGACTTCAGGAATGTCCTTACATGAGAATTGTCAAGGTTCCCTATCATTGTTTAAAGGTCCATCTTTCAAATTTTGCAGTCTAACAATTCATATAAGAAACATTTATCTTCCTTATTTTAATTAAAGCTTCCTATGTATCTTGGCCTTTAAAGTAAATCTATTTAGCAGGTTCCTGGTGAGTGGTGTCTTCCTCTGTTAAACTCCAAACAGGTCCAAGCACACTGTGAATCCAACTTAACAGTTCTCCATTCCTATCCTACATTCCCTCCCCACTTTGTCCTTTGAGTAACCTCATAATAATTTTTACTGTATTTGTGCAAGAGGTTTCCAATTAGCCCTTTGGAACTCCCAAATAGAGAAGCAACAGAACATAATGAAAGCAAGAAAGAAGGAAAATAATTACCTGGGGTAGCAGCAACTTTCAGGAGCTTTTACACTGTCAGGTCAAAGAAACATGAGAGCCAGAGGGTCCTCTGGTTCTCATAATCTGTCCCTTAATATTTATAGCTGTGGTTTTCTCTTTTTTTGGCATACACAGAACACCAATTTCACAACAAGTCCACCTGAGGTCAAAGCCACATTTTGCTATTCTCAGCATGATGGGCATGTTGTTTAGTCCTACTTTCCCTAAATGGAATAAAAAGGGGCATTGATACCCCACACCTATGGTTATTTTCAGGATCAAGTGTGAAAAACTCTGAGCACATGCCTGGAGCCAGAATGGGCTCCTTAATAATTTAAACTCTTTCATCATTCTGGCGGTGTCTTGATACTTCATTGGACAATTGTATATTCTAGATTTATAGCTAATTGGTGGGATTGCATAATACCGATATTGTTAGTGCCCACCTTTTTGTAAGCAAGGTTTGTTTTTGTTTGTTTTGTTATGTCATGTTTTATTGATTTGTTTTTTTCTTAATGAGACTCCCTACCTTGCTTGAAATTTATGATATATCAAATACCTTTCAGGAGACTGCTGTGGGTTTGCCTTTTCAAAGGACATATCTCTAGGTCTTGTTCATTCTTAGGCTACTAAAGTTTATATCTTGGTTATTACTATGACGAAAGGCATTTTTCATTGATTGTATGTAAATTACAATTTTCTTTAGTGATTTGGGTATGAATATTAATAGAATAGTGAATATTAATTTCATACATGTTGTATGTCAGAATATATGAAGACTGTGGGCTGGAATAAAATATTGTGAAAGGGTGAAGGAATAGCTTTAATAAATGTTAAAGTATGAGTTGGGAATAACAGCATAGATAGCAAATATGAAGTTTGTATCTCTGTCATCTCTTTTCATGAAAGAGATTATACATCTGTGTATGTGTGGTAATAGCTTCAAATAGTAATGCAATATCGTATCTGGACAAAGTGTATAGTATTTATTTAAAATTTTTAATTAGTTAAAGAATTTTTCTCATGAAATAAACTTAACCACAAAGCTCTGCTAAGTTTTGTACTTTGATATTTGAAGCAATATTCTAATATTAATTTCTAAATAAACTTTTCTACCTAAATATACCTTTACCAAAGGGCTCTTTCCTATTGTCTTTGTCCTTTCATTCATTCCTCTTTATTTAATCATATTTATTGAGTTTTGTATCTTTGCTTTAACATATCACACATGCCCACAGTATCTCCCTCTGTTTATATTCTCTAGTCAAAGAAAAGAGGAAAGACATGCAGGCCCACGAGACAGGAAAACAGGAGCCAAGCCTAGGCATGCTCAGAAGAGTTTGTCATTCATTTCGGTGATTGTCACTCCCAGGGAGCACAGGGCTTTTCCTTAGTCCTTCATGACAGTGTCTAATGGGGCCTGCCAAATTGAAGAGGCTGTAGGTATGGAACCATGGCTGTAGACAGGTGAATATAGGTGTTAACCAGCCTATAATGTGAACAATCTAGTTTTTATCATAATGAAGATGGGAGCTGATAGGGTTTGTCTTTTATCTGCTGGTTCATTAAGAACTTGAACTACAATGGGAAACACTGTTCTGGGTCCCCAATCTACCTTGCTTGAGTCTGGTATCATGAAATTTTGGGGTTTTTTGTTGTTGTTTTGCTTTTTGGTGTGTTTTTTTATTTTTTGGTCTTTTTTTTCTACTTATATTTATTAAGTAGACTTTGTCCACACTACAATCAAACGTCTGAGGAATGGTTATTATCACTCTGTCTAGTGTGCCTGTCAACTGGAACTGTTTACCATTATGACACACACTGAGCTTTCAGTGAGTAGTCCTGACCATCCCTTAAAGCTGTTCTGCGCTCCAGCAGAGTCAAACAACTGAGCTAAACTTAGTCTTTGAGGCCTCACTGCAACACCTGCAATTAATGCTGCTGAGTGTTTGGATCCAGAACATACCTTTATCCTTTCAACAAGGAATCATATTTCTGAACAAATAAAGTAGGTCACTATCAAATTAGAGAATCAAATGCTCCTCATGCAGAGAAAGAAGTGGGAATGGCCACAAATCTCAAGTACCCCAAATGCCAAAACATGCATATGCATGGTACCTTGGTTTAGGAGACCAGCTGGCTCAGGAACCATAAAGTTAAACCAGCAGGTACTATAGCTGTTGTTACTTTGGAAAGAAATAAAAATGGGGTTCAGCATTAATTTATCCTCTGTTGTTTGTATAATGGGAAATAAAGGGCAAGATATAAAGTTAAAAAGCAGGTTAGGGTTCACAGAACAAGTCATTTCTACATGAATGGAAGACTAAAAGGGATTTACCAATTAAAGACAGAACATTGAAAAAAACAAGGAAAATGGAGGATGAAGGCTATAATATAAACTCAGCCTCCCCTGATTATCAAAATAGATAATTCAATGCAACTTCCTGTGCTTACTATAGACATGGAAAGTGGTTGCAGCTCAGTTCCATGCTGTTTCTTTTAATCTGTCTGTCTGTCTATATCCATCTTTCTCTTTCTGTCTATCTCTCTGTCTCTCTTTCACTTCAACCTTCCCTTTCTTCTTTCCTCCCTCCCTCTCTCCTTAAAATATAGTATGAGAAACAAGGAAATTTTTTCTCCCTTCAGATATAAAATTAGTTAGATTGTACTGCTCTTACACATAATGACACCACTATACTGTGTTTTACAAAAGGTCAGAAGAAAGGACTTCATATGGTTTCCCTACAAGGAAATGATAAATATTTGAAAAGATACTTGTATCTGCCCATGCTTCAGTATTATAAAATGCATGCATGTATGATACCATAACATGGTACCTCAGAAATATATAATGCTATGTTTCATCTATCTATTTCAATAAATTTAATGTATGTAAAAAGCCCATAAAAAGGGAAATGGGAGTTCTACAATTAAATACTGTTAATATAAGCTAAACCTGTAATATCTGCTGCCAGTTTTTTTTCACAGTTTAGCAGACATTTCCACAGAGCCTAGAACAGACTAGATAGAATACCACTTACTATAAAGAAACTTACGTAAAATAAATGGTCTCTAATTATAAGGAATTAGAGCAAAAATCCATTCAATGAATAACTTAACTGAAATGTGTAAGTGGTAATTCAGAGGCATTCCCATGAGCTTTGGGGAGTCAAGAGGGTACTTAATATGTTATGGAAATAATTGAACTTCAAAGTTGTGTCTTACCTACTTAGCATCTACCAGGACTTCATAGCTCTGGTGAGTTTTGCAGCTTAAAATATCATGAAGGGAGAAACAGCAGCTCTTCATGGAAGACACATTCATTTTATTATTTCCAGTACCAACTCGGAAATTCTTTATATGATTTTTGTTGGAAATCCTGAATGATGGAAAGGGTGATGCTCTCAGTATCTCTGCTTCAACTCTTCTAACGGAGTTACTTTCTACTTATCTTTCTGGATTCAATGGTCAGAAAAAAAAACCCACAAAAATAGCAGTATATTATTATCAAATAGATTGTACATGAGAAATATTTTGGCATCTTAGCTGTTTTAAGATTTAAAATTATCCCCTCTTTTTCTTATATGTGTTCCCATTCCAGCTTCCTGTAGACCTCAGAGAGCCCTATAAGCTGTTAGTCATTTCATTTGCCTTCAGTCCATTAATTCTCTCCTTGACTTTTTCTTTTCATAGGTATTATTTAAGCTATCTTCTTACCAGAATCTCAGCTCCTTAAGCTAATCAATCATATCTTCTTCAATAATAACTTAAAACTTTGACCCCCTTGTGATTTCTTTTGGACAGATGTTCACAGATATATGGATGGATTGAATAACTTTAGATTTCCTTAAAGGGTATTAAATGATTTTTTAAAATGTTTTCACAATATGAAAGACAATAGTAACAAAGTGTAAAGTGATAGTGCGTGACACCTGCTGCCATATTGCAAGCTATTATACTGAGGTTCCTTACAATGGCTAGGTACATCAAGATGAAAAATGAAAATGGGCACAGCCACTTATGTGTCTTTTCCTCAAGAAAATTTGCTGTGACCGAATGATTTTTAAGATAACAATAACAAGCCCTACTAATTCCATAGATACTTTAAATTGGTGGTAAGTAAGCTTTATAAAATTTATGTTTATCAGATAACTTTTGCTACGGCAACCTGAACTATAACCTAAAATTGCAAAATAGTCATTCTCCCCCAAATAGAACTTTACATGGGAACTTGTTGGGAATACAAATTAAGGGGAACACTCAAGATATATAAATCAGGGACTCTAGGATTGAGGTCCAGAACTCCATTTTACCAAGACCCCAAAGTTTTTTTCATATGTAAAGCTAAAGTTTGGGAATCACCATCTCAAAAGAATTGTATGTATAAACTTACTCCTAATGACTTACTTTTATAAACACAGATTAGTGTATATCTCAACTCTCTTCAGAGAAACTTTTGGTGGTAGGAGATTGTGGTGTAACACATTGATTTACAACTAATTGGTCAAGGTTCAGAGCATATATCTCCAGCTTTCAATCCAATTGTGTGTGCTCAGTAATTCTTCACATCTCATAATCTCCTGTTGAGTCAGATGGAAGTAGCCCACCTGAAATCTTAAACTGGGACAGCTCAACAGCTCATGCCTGTTATATGTGGTGTTAACTGTTTCATAAATATAGTCTTAGTTTATCTACATAATATTTGGACAAGATCCAAGAAACACATAAGAGCATAAAAGCTCCTGAATCCTGAAGCTGATAGTCAGAATTTGGATCCTGTCCCATAGAGCATATTCCACTCAACAAAGCAACTCTGAAGACCAACCAGTTTTCAAGAGTTTGAGAATTCCTGACAATTGAACTACAGTCATATTGTCAAGGACAAAGATGATAGATATGAGACCTATTCTTTTTTTTAAACTGCATGATAGATAGTCATATACTAATAAGATTTTTAAAAATTAATCTCAACCAATTTAAATAATTTTAAAAGATCATCTATGTAATGAAAGAGATTTAAATCTAAGCCCATTTCTTTTATTTTTAGTTTTTATTTTTCTTTGAGTTTTACACAATGTATTTTGATCATATTCACATGGACATCTCTCAGATTTATCACTTTCCTCCCCAATCAACTTTGTTGTCTGTTTTCTTGTCTTCATATTTGTGCTGCCCACATACTTCTGAATATTTAGGCATCTACTGGAGGAGGGTTGAACAATGAGGGGACTTATCTGTAAAGAAAACTGACTCTCCCTTCTCTAGCAAATATAAATTGTCAGTAGAACCTCAGGTAGGGGTCGAACTTGTTGCCCAATTCCTCCCTCTAAACTGGGATTTTGTTTCACTTGAAATTGTGCAGTTTATTGCATGTACTCACAACACTGTGAGTTCATATGCATGAACACCCTGTTGTAGTCTGAAAATACTGTGACCTTGTAGTCACGCACTACCCTTGACCTTTACAGTCGTTCTGCCCTCCATGATCCCTGAACTTTTTTCAAGGAGGGGATCTATCAGTTTACTTCTCTCTTTGATTTCTATAAAAATTGTGTGTGACCAGTAACAAATTGGGGGTTTATTTCATCTTACAGCTTGCAATCAACAATGAGGGAAGCCAAGGAAGAAAACTGGAGGCTGGGACTGAAGCAGATACCCACTGAGGAATGCTGCTTATTGGCTTTCACTCCTTAGCTTGCTCAGAGTGCTCTCTTATATACCCCAAAGACCACCTATCCAGGGGTCACACTGCCCCTAGTGATCTGAGCCCTCTCATAGAAATCATTAATCAAGAAAATGCCATATAGTTTTGCAGGACAGTCTTACAGAGACATTTTCTTACTTGAAGTCCCCCTTTCCAGATGATTGTAGCTCCTGTCAAGTGAAAAAAAAAAGCTAATCAGCACAGAGTGTGATTTAGATGTACGCTTCAGGGCTGATCCTTCCACAGTCTCTGTTCTCTGCACCTTGATCAGTTGTAGGTCTCTGGGTTTAACTGGCATCCTATGCAGAAGGTATCTCTACTGAGGGTTAATAACGCAGTAATTTACGGGTATAATGATAAGTCACTTGGAGTCAGTTTAAATATGTGTCCATTTAGTATAAAAAGACTTATCCTAACTAATTGAGTCATACACAAATAGTCACACTATAATAGTCTATAATAAGTAGGATGGCCAAGAGATTTTAATGCATTAAAAGAAAAATTATTTCATGAGAAGATTAAAAAAAATTCAATGAGGGTAATGAAATTTGAATTGGCCCATAAAGGACAGTAGTGAAGGAGAAGTATTAGTTTTGAGAATAAAACACAGTCATCATGGAAAAATACAAAATTGTCATTGTTCAACAAATGGGAGCTCCTTTGGCTTCAGGATATCTGAAGAACAAAATGAAAATTGCATTTCAAAATAAAATTCCTAAAAATGAGTGTGTTGAATTCTAAGGTTAGGCATTTGAACTTGAATATGTCTGACACTCATGGAAATCTTTTGTCGACTTACTCTTCTAAAATTTTGAAATAGTTTTATCTTTAAGGAATATTATTCATGGAGTGCATATCTTAGAAGTGAATGTTGTCCCCTTCAGATTTAATGCTGTCTAGTCCAGATGTTTGAGCTGGATCACACTTTTCTATGAATCAAATCTTTCCAATGGGTATAAGCAGTGACATTTGAGATGAGCAGTCTCAGTAGTTAGTCAGTCAGCTGGCTCTGGACAGAGTGGAAGCCCCTTGGAATGGTACTTCAAGTCACAAGTTACTCTTCTCGCCAACGAGCTTGAAAGAAATAAGATTGGCCATTTTCTGAGATTTGTTTGCATATAGGTTGGGAAGCTTTTTGGATAAGGGATAATAATGATTCACTGTATGAAAAAGAGGAAGAAATATGGAAATAGATAGATAGATAGAAAGATAGATAGATAGATAGATAGATAGATAGATAGATAGATANATACATACATACATACATACATACATACATATATACATACATACATACATACATAAATAGAATGCCCTGAGAGAGTGATGAACTTTCAGGTGATACAAACCCACTATCCTTACAAAGCACTATGTTAGACAAAAGGATACAGGAGTCCCAGTCTTCTAATTTCTGGTCTTTGTTTTATAACATACTGATTAAAAATGCCACGTCAGTCTGGCCTTAGCCTCAATCATGATCTTGTTCAAAATAATGACTTTTTTGACTAACTTGCTTGCTAGGAAGGCTTTTTCTAAACCATTTTTTTTCATTCCACCAGTCAGTCCCAGAATATCTAAATTCTCTGTGAAGATCAAACTTGATGAGGACAAAACAGATACCCAAAGATACAGTTTCATGCAAAGAAGTCTCGTGAAAGAGAGCATACATTTAGATTTATAGCAGACAATAATCTAGAGCTTCATGAAAAGGCCCCAATTAATGGCAGAGAAATGAGGTTTTCAAAGAGAAAAAAATCACGTTAGGATAAAGGACCTGGCGAATGGTTCTGGCTGTTGGCAAGCACTGTGGTTTCACATATGGTCCTAGATTCCACTGGAGAATTCTCTCATATAAACTTTCTTTACTGTGATGATCCCAGACTTACATGTGTGTTCCACAAACCATGGAAAAATGTTACAAGAGCACATAACTGTTTTGTAGAAGAATCACCTGATGGTACGGTGACACTCTGTTATCTAGAACAGGGCAGAAGTGGCAGGTGCCATGGCATAGGCCGTAGTGAGAGCAGTAGTAATGGTAGTCTAAATAATGTCATAGGTATGAAAGAGAATGTAAGGTGATAGAGATAATATGCAGACTTTTTTTTACATTTGATGATTGTCATTTTAATATATTTTAAGTGTTTACTAGACATAAGGCACTAGTCTAGACTCTGAGTTTGCGTCAGTCTTCAAGTAAATAGGGAGTACCTACTCTCAGGAGATTTGCATTTTACTAGTAGATATTTTGTATAGAAAATATCATCTCCTTTTTACACTTAGAGTAGCTGTCTTGGTTAAGGTTTCTATTGCTGTGATGAAAAAGCAAGTTAAGGAGGAAAGGATTTATTTGACTCTCATTTCCACATTGCTGTTCATCACTGAAGGAAGTCAGAACAGGGACTCAAACGGCAGGAAACTGGAGGCAGGAGCTGATACAGAGACCATGAAGGGATGCTATTTACTGGCTTGCTTTCCCTAGTTTATTTAGCCTGCTTTCTTACAGAACCCAGGACCATCAGAGAAGGGATGGAACCACCCACCACAGGCTGGGTCCTCCCCATTGATAACCAATTGAGAAAATGCCATACAGTTGTGTATCATGGGATCATTTCCTAAACCATCGCTCCTTCCTCTCTGAAGACTCTAATTTGTATCCATTTGGCACACAACATCGGCCAGTACACTAGCTAAATGTAAGAATCTATAGCAGATAGTGGCAGTGACGCACAGAAGAGAGGAGGAAAGATTGACTTAGTCAGAGGGGATGGAGGATACCAGGAGAAAATGTCCCACTGAATTAAGTAAACTGGGCTCACATAGACTGAAGCAGCAAGCGCAGGGTCTGTACCATGTCATCTCTATATGCTATAGCTGTAACCTTGGTGTTCTTATGGGACTCCTAACAATAGGAGCAGCTGCTTCTCTGATTTGTTTGTTTGCTCATGAGACTTTTCCTCTTGTTGGGTTGCCTGGTCCTCCTCGGATATGAGGACTTTTTCCATGTCATATTGGATCTTGTTTCGCCCTGTTTGGCTGTCATCTCTTGGAGTCCTGCTCTTTCCTGAAGAGGAAACAGAGAAGGACTGGGTCTGGGGAAGAGATGAGGTGGGGGGATAGAGGAGTGGAGGGAGGGGAAACTGTGGTCAAAATGTATTGCGTGAGATAAGAATCTATTTTCAATAAAAAGAGAGACACATTCTAAATAGTCAAATTAGTCAGCGGCTCTAAGATTGTAAGTGGAGATATTTTTACTTCTGACTAAGAAAGAAGGAATTCTTAGAATTATCACAGACAAAGCATTTTCCAAGAAGCAAGTATAATTTAAATGGCATATTCTAGCATGAAATACCAAAATTTGGGGCTTGTTTTCACTTGAACCACCACAATTGCTTTTCACTATATAGATACACAGAAACAAAAAACCGACATGTTATTTCCTCATGCTATAAGTGGTGACCCATAATGTCTTTATTTTATCAACTCTGAATAAAGCATCTTTCTTCCGTGATAATTACTGAAAATGTATAATGATTAGGAGAGCACAGGCCTGCCTTTTCTCAGTGGGTTCTTGATGCACAAGCATAAAAACAAATATCCACAACAGTTAGCTTGCTCCCGTAAGTTACAGCAAATTGTACCCCATCTGTGGAGAAATTAAGGAAATGAAAATAAAGAAGGTGATACACAAGTTGGCTCTTGAAGAACAAACCAAACAGAAGCACACTGGTTTTAGAAAATAAGATGAAGACCATTCCTGGACAGAGACAGGGGCCTTGCACAGGAGTGGTGCTCAGAAGTAACTCAGGCCAGTGATGACGCACACCTGTAATCCCTACAGGAGGAAGGCAGAGGCAGGTGCATCTTTGTCAATGGAAGGCCAGCCTGCTCTATAGAACAGAACACAGTATACATGGAGCGCTGCATGATAACTCCAGTATGGTTAGAAAATGATTCAGCACATTTTCCTCTTCCTAGAATTTTTGAACTTATTTCAAAGTGAATTAGAATTTGAACACAAAATCCACCAGTAAAAAATACTTTGACTTCATTAAGAAAGAGTTTGTAACCATATAGGTCATATGATAATCAGGGGGTTTTCAAATGTTTCTCTCTCTATGTTTCCAAATGTATTTTCTCTCCTATGTAAATATTTCTATTTTAAAAAATAATAATAGAGCTCCCACATTTGCCCATCCGTATTTTGAAGAGGTTTCTGCAGTCTCATCATTTTACTACTCACACAACAATTAGTCAGCATATCCATAGCCTAGCAAGCATTTCTATAATGAGAGTGGCTATAGGTGTGATGACTAAATTAGTGCTGGGCTATTTTGACAGAAGAGGTACAAACATATTCAGTGAATCACAGGAAGTAAAGTTAGATCATAATTGCCTGCTACTCTCATCTCACTATTTTAGCATGGATAAAACGGGATTTTAGGAGATAACCAAGAAGGTAAGAATTCTTGAGGATGTGACTAGAACTTCAAATCATGGCTTAGCATTAAAGCTCCTAGGCAATATGGAAATGATTTAGCAATTATGGACTGCCGTGGAGAGAGGACTGGATTGCTATTTGGTGATTCAGCTCTTAGGTAATGTGTACATCAACTAAGCAAGTGTTACTCAATAATGAAAAACATTTCTCTTTTTGCTTTTCTTTGATGAAGGCCACTCATTAAATGTAGCTGTTTACATTAAAATTGCATTAAATATTAAATACAGTAAAAACAATTAATCTCCACTTCTTCATGTAGTTTGAACTTTCAGTAGTGTGTGCATCTGGCTGCCATATTAGACAACAGAATTTGGAGGCCTGTGCTAGATTACAATTTTGTTTTTATCATTCTATTTATTTATTTGTTTGTTTGTTTGTTTGTTTATTATGCATGGAGGGTGATTGCCACACAACAAATTTAGTGATCGGATAACAGCTTTCAAGAGTGGATTATCGCTTTCCTGAGGATCTTAGAAATCAAGCTCAAGCCATCATGCTTGACAAAAACACCTTTACTCACGGGGCAATCCTGCCAGCTCATGATTACATCTTAAAGAAGTAATCAAGGCCTTGATCTAAACAAAGTAGCCTCTAATTTATATCATGGAAGAGAGTTTCTCTAAAGATAGTTTTAACAGAAAAGATCATATAAATATTACATTCTATACCATGATCCTTTAGTGTTTTAATGTAACAAATTTGCTTCCACATTTTCTTTTAAAGTTTGGGGACAGGTGGATAAGACCTACATAACCTCTTCCCAAGTGTGAAGTACATTATTATTTATAGACTTTACACTAAAGTTAAGAATATGTGGTCAGTTACTCTGGTCTTCTCAATGCCTTAGAAGGTTTGGTTTCCATTCTTGGGCCTTCATGTCCAACCTCAGTGGTTCAGTAGCTGATGGCCACTTAAAGCAAGGCTGAGAAAATACTTCTCTGTTTGGTAATGCAGTTTGGGAGTTGGCCAGCCCAGCTTACTTCAATGATTATAATATAGCACTTAGCAAATTGAACTCGTTGATTATAAAATGTTTTCCATTGTACAATCATGTCGGCATTTTATAATAAGTTTTACTTTCAATAAAAAAATTCAAAGTAAGAGTATATATAATTTCCCAAACTCAAAAGAACAGCCTGGAGGCAAAAGTCAAAGTATACTCCATGAAGCATGTTGTCTGTTCTACTTCAGTCTTTCACTGGGTAGGGCTGACCCTCTACCCACAGGGTACCAGTTTTGACAGAGGTTGAAATATACCAGGTCTATTCACTGATTTGGTTATGTAAAGCATCCAGAGGTTTGAAATGTGATGAATATTATGAATTGCATCTGTCCTTTGCAGGAGTTTATCACCCAATAGACAAGATATGTACAAAGGCATGATTTAGGAAACAGAGTGGTAGTAAACCAGCATTCTGTGAGTAAAACAACTAAGCTGGCATCCAGTACTAGAACAAGATACCATTAAAAGAGTGAGATCACATGAGATTTCTGGAAATACTCAAATCAAGGCTAAAAATTTCCATCTCAGAGCCACTGTAGAAGAAATCTTTCCCTAGCAATTTCTAGTCTAGATCAGTAGCATTTAACTGCAATATTACTGAGAATTTAGGCCAGATATTTCTTTGTTCATAGGATGGTTCTGTACATGGTGAGTTATACAATGACACTCTAGAAGGGAGTTTCTTTTGTACTGCTGGCTACATATCAGTGCTTCCCAAAAACAAGCCTTGTAAACCTATTCTAAAATGTGATAATGTAAGTGTGGGGCCATTGGAACATAATAAGGTCATGAGGATAAAGTTCTATTCAGAAAGTAGTGCTCTTTTAACAAGAGCCAGTCAGAACCTGCTTCCTCTTCCTCTTTCTGTCATGAGAGGACATGAAGACAGTTATATGCAAAGGAAGGAAAGGACCTTTCCCAAAATCTCTTCTTCTTCTTCTTCTTCTTCTTCTTCTTCTTCTTCTTCTTCTTCTTC
>LOEQ01005899.1:17434-60412 GCA_001685075.1 Bramus lutescens | reverse complement strand
CTTCTTCTTCTTCTTCTTCTTCTTCTTCTTCTTCTTCTTCTTCTTCTTCTAATTTCAGTCTTCAAAATAGTGAAATGCAGTATTATAAACCCAGACTATGACATTTGATTATAAGTAGCTCAACCTAAGATACCATAGTGTTTGAAAACAAACAAACAAAACAGCAACAACAACAACAAAAAGCCTCTTGTGATTGCCAAGTAGCTTCTGAAGAACAAAAAAGACCCACTTGAAAACCAGTGGCCCATCTGATCTTTAGTGTGTCTTCTTCCATTTCTAGGAAATGGACTTCATTAAATTGATATCAGAGGTAATTTTGTCTACAAGACTCTTCAGACACATCCTTATAAAGACACAGTTCTGTTCTGGAAAGAAACAATTCAAGTCATTAGTCTCAAAGTCATGGCTCTGTTCTTCTGTCTTCAATATTATAATGGAGCCTCTACTTGCTCACTATAAGTTGAGGAAAGATCTCATGCTCAATGACCTGCTTTTTGGAATGTATGGTTATTGGCTGAGTGGGGGGGGGCTTTTAGGTTTAGAAAAATTGTACTTTGTAATAGAAGTTTACATTTCAGATAACACTCTTCATTATCCCTGCTTTAATCAGAGCAGCTCTGTTCTGCTCTTTTGCATTTATCTTGTGAAAAGACAAAAACCACTTGGACAAGCCACTAGACTTCAGTTTGGCTCCTAGTCATATAATTACCCTATAAATTTAGACAAACCACTTCTCATATTGTCACTCATTCAACAGCGCTTTCCCAAGTACCTGAGACACAGGAGAAACTTTGATAGCTAGCTATGTATACACATGGATAACGTGGCTTTCTAAAACCTTTCTCAAGGAAAAACAAAGGCAGAAAAAAAAGAATGTGACTGGGTACCATATTCTGTGGGCCACGTTGCTACAATGATACCCTAACCTTTGCTGCCTACTTATAATCAATTGGTTTGTTCTCACATTGGCTAGTGAGCTATGTTCTTTCTCTGTGACACTATCTCCAGCAATATAAACAATATTTCCCTTTCCTTGTTCCGTCACTAAACATTGATTTTGATTAATTGTTGTCAATCAAGATCAATAAGTAGGTCATCCAACTGGTGGAACACTTACATGTAATGTTATCTTGTTCTATATACTCTCCATTTTCTCCCTGATTTCTAATGGAAGTTGCTTCTTCAGTCTCCCAAATAAAGTAATGCCTAGTCTCTTTCAACTGAGCTTCTCCCATCTAAACAATGTCTTTCATTTGGCATTGCTTTCCTTGTTTCTCAGAGCTACCTAAAATCATGCATGAAAGAATCTGAGACTCTTCCTCTCCTTAAATGGTTACCTTGGATAGTAATTTAGTTTCATTTTATAATAGAAAAAAATAGTAGTGATCATAGAGACCAGTAACAAAACAGAGGGTAAACACACACACACACAGAGAGAGAGAGAGAGAGAGAGAGAGAGAGAGCACTAGTACTAGCAAAATCATACATTTTTTGGTCAATGATATCAAAGGAAGAAACTCAGAGTATTAGTCTACTTGGCCATTAATTTGTAGCAGCATACAATTTGTCTCTGATGGCCAAACCCTAATTCCATGGAATGTATCAATGAATGATGATAAATCAAAGCTTAAATTAGATTTTCATTCTCTCTGGACCTCAAATTCCTCCAGTATAAAAGTAGAATCTTAGGCTGATAAAGTGTGAAGAACACACAGTGCAGAGGACCCAAGACTGATTTACCAGCATACACTGGCTGCTCACAACCACCCTTATCTCTAACTTCAGGGGATCCAACTCCTCTGGCCTCTGTGGACATCAACAGACTTGTTTGCATGTGCAACACACACACACACACACACATATACACAAAAATATTTAATCTAAAATAAAGTCTTGATTGAAAAGAATGTTCTACATTATAGAATCTGCAAAATGCAGTAAAATTTCTTTGATTAACCCAGAGATCTTGTTTTAAACTTTGTAATCCAGCTATATTAGTTTGCATTCTAATTGCTATGATATCCTGAATAAAGGAACTTAAGGAAGGAAGGAGGGCTTTTTTTGGAATTGGGGTTTGGTTTGAGGGCAAGTTTATCATTGTGGCAGGAGCATACTAGTCACATTGTATCAGCAGTAAGGACATAGAAAGACGTTGTGGGCCTCTAACCAACAGAATGATGCTGCCGTATTTAGGACAGGTATTTCCACCTTTATTAACCCACTTTTGATAATGTGCTGTCTGCAACTGAATCTAAAGAATCACTCAGAGACATGGTCAAAAACTTGCCTCCTGGATGGTTTGAGAGTCTGTGAAATTGACAATCAAGTTAACTATCACATTACTGAATAAAGAGCATAGCAAAAAAAAAAAGCACTGTTTTGTTCTTTTAACTTACAACCATAATCATCAGATGCTTCTAATTCCCATTTTATTGCAAGGAATTCTCACAACATTAACATACCTGTAAAGATTTGTCACTTGTATTGGTTTAATAAAATACTGATCAGCCAGTAGCCAGGTGGGGTGGCCAGACTAAGAGACTCCCAGGAAGAAGAAAGGCTTAGTCTACAGTTGCAAGCCAGATGCAGAGGAAGCAAGATGAATATACCTCACTCAGAGAAGTTACCAAGACATGTGGTTGAACATAGATAAGAATTATGGGTTAATTTAAGTTGTAAGAGCTAGGTAATAATAAGCCTGAGCTAACAGACCAAGCTGATTATAATTAATATAAGCCTCTGTGTGTTTTGTTGGGACTGAACAGCTGTGTGACTGGGCAGGACAGAAATTTCCATCTACAAAAGCATTTCCAAGAGGTCAAACTGCCATGGGGAAAGCATTGCTGTTCTTTGATGACATGCATTTTTAGTCAAATCTAAGGGAATGTCTTAGTATTCCCATCTAATAGTCACTGTGATATTGGACATGACAACCAACTGTTACTTTGTTCAATTGTGAAATTAGAAATATAAATATATATTGTCATTTTAAAAGCTAGTGATAAGCAAATCACAGATACCTTTTCTTATTTTCCAAGGTTCCAGCATCAAGTCCATGGACAGAATGCATTAAACTAAGTGTCATCTGCAGTCACCTCTCCACTATTTGTGTTCCTCTTTAAAAAGGCTTTAATAGGCTTTTGTGTCAGGCTACAGAGATATCTTCTTCCTACCATAATTAAGCAACTTGAGAAATCCTGGGAGGTCGATAAATTTTGGAAAAACTTACATAACACAGAATATAAAATGGCAAGGTCTGCCATCAGAAGCCAGTAAAAGTCAATTGCTTTTTGTGACACCTCTACAAATGGCATTATGTCATTGCATAATATTAGTAAGAAATTGTAAGATTTTGTTCAGGACTATAAAATATAATGACTCTCACATCATCTACCAATATAAAAATAAATTGAAGAAAGTAATATTTCAAAAAAGAAGGGGAAAAAATCAAGCTCCCAGATTCTTGGCTTATTCTGTGTTTGAGGAAAGTTTGTCCATAAAGAAATGGACTTAAATGATTTTCAGTGTGGTTGGTTAGATTTCTTGCTTTTTTTCCATTTCTCTTTATTATTTTAATTTTTCATCTTGGCCATTGCTATTTAACTGGGAACACACAAAAACTCTGTTTCAGAAATTAGGTGGTCTTGGCTGAAGATTTCCCCCAATGCATAAAATGAACTTTAGATGTTGAAAAAAATGGAAAGTCTTCATGGTGCCAATAAAGACACAGATTTATTCATCTGGGCCAAGCTACAGGACATTAACTTCCACAGATGCACTTGTTCACCCAGCAGTTTGAACGAAACCAACCTGAAAAGTCTCTGTACACTCAAAGCAATGAAACTGTGTGCATCTGTCCTTGCAATGTTTCTCTTGGTGAAAAAAGTAAATGATCTGGGAATTCACAGCTTCCCAGTAAGACCTTCTCTTAGGCAGGTCGGATGCCTATTGGTTTTGAAAGAGAAGAAACTGATCATTCTAATGAGACTTTACCACACTACTAAAAATCTGGTTTGCATCTGTATTAAACATGATCTGGAAAAATGGAAGGAATAATCTCATAGCCCTCCCACAGAGCAGACTCACGGATATGAGCAAGCATGTCTACTAGGAATAATACATAACAAGAACTGAGTCACAGGGCTCTCTAAATAAACTGCGTATTGGGGAAGAGAAAAAACAAATGTGTTTGGCTTTAAACAAAAACAAGCTGTGTTTTTCTTCTTGGCCATCATTGTAACTCAGTGTACAGCCAGCCCGGACACCCTTGGGAAAGGGTGCTCCGCTGGCTCCAGATGGAAATGTAGGTTAAGTCAAGGAGGAATGCTTCTTTCTGTGCAACAGTTCAAATCTCTCCCAGACACAAGGAAGCGTGCTGAACTGAAATGTCAAGGTCATCTCCTCAACCTTCAGCGAATGCTGGCTGGCATTCTCTCTCTCTCTCTCTCTGACAGTTGAAGGATGGCCACCCAACTTACAGCTGAAACTTTCCCGGAAAGGCAGGGGTCATTACTGTGGATAACTCTCTGCATAATGATTTCTATGTTTGCTATGATTGTCATGACTAGGGGGGAGAATTATTATGTTTCAACGAAACTGTATCAACAGTCATTACACCCTAAAGAGGGCAAATCTAGGGTGCTTAGGAAAGTTCAACAATTTTCTGGGTTCTCTGTAGACAGTCTGACACCAGACATAAACCAGGGATGATCCCTTGCCTGGGTAGAGTGCTGGGAAGCAAGATCTCAATCACTGGAAAAACTTTTATGTTGTCTTTGGCACTTACTGGGATCAACATCTAATGGAATGAGAACCTTGGGGGTTGGGTACATTTATTTCCTTCTTATATGTTTCTGTTTCTAAATCCCATTCAAAATTTGAATCAGTGTGCCAAAAAAGCAGGACCCCTTACAATTCTCAATATTTATTAAGCAGCTATAAAAGAGACTTCAAGATGAACACTGTGGATCCTTATCATGTTGAATTCTTCCAGCAGCTCTCTGAGGACTGTCCTTTAACTTATTTACCCAAGCCAGGTCCCTGGTTTGAATATGTTGTTCCTGAGTTCCAGAGAGGGCTAATACCCATGCTAAAAAGCTGGATTTCTACACAAAGAAAACCCCTTAACCTCTGCTCCATAGGTGACTGCCACTGGGTGAAGTGCAAATGACAACTTTGTGGCCTGAGTTCACCTCTAGCTTTTCCCCTAAGTGAAAGTTGACAGGAGAGACATCCTTGCCTTTTTAAAGAACAGAATTCTTATCTAAAATAGTGATATCATTTAGTTATTAAATTTATAAAGGTCAAAGAGATCATGGGGATGTGTGTGTGGTGAACAGTGTCGTGATTTGTCATCTCACAACAAAGCTTTCAACAGAGAAAACAGGAGTAAGATGGCAAATTCATACCACAAGAGCAACCAAGAGCTTCTGCAACTCAGTCTCTCCCAGGGCTGAACAGGAAGTGAACAAATCATTTTACTATTTCTCATACTCAACCTGATCCTGAAATTAAGGAAAAATAACAACAAAAATAGTCATGCCATACATCTGTAAGTGGTGCAGCAACTGCTTCTTGTTGACCTAATTCCAGAGTCTATTAATTAGGCTCCAAGAGAACTGGGGCCAAGGAACAGGAATAGCTTCAAGGAGAGAGCTGTGTCTAAACTCTCCAGCCAGACAATGGCTTAGGTGGAAGGACTGTATGTGGCCTCTTCAAGCATGAGAAATTGTATTAGAGGAAGAAGATTAAGAGCTTTTAGCATATTCCTCATTGCTGCTGTATGTGGCAAGGATGGATGACTTCCTTGTATATCAAGAGACTGACGGTAGGGGATGCCAGTGTCACCAAAGCTAGCCTCTACATAGTCATGGAGATCATGGGCAAAGGGTACTCAGATGGACTGACAAGGATGTAAGTTTATTTTATGGTAGCGACGGTTGGAGTGGGAATGGAATATCAAGAATATGAAACTGCACGAGCTTACATGTGTGCACCACAAGTGAGATGTCCTCCAGAAAGTAGCAACAGAAGGCCTGTCTGAAATGCACTGAAGAGAAGAAGCCCCATCCTGAAGGGACAATGAGAAGCTGTATTATGGGGTATGGTGCTTTCCTTTGCCTCTTTTTATTTTCTTCCCTTGCTAAGACACCGAGAAAATAAAGGATGGGGGCAAAGAAAGAACGTGTAAGATGCCTAAATGCTACCCACGTAGGCACAAACCTATGCGTAAACCCCACCCACATATGCACACTGCATTTCCACAGTGCCGTGTGTGGGACAGTGATGTTCACCTGTTTGCAAAACCAACTTTATTACTGGTTTCTCCAGTAGCCTAGGTCTCCAGTAGCAAGTACTGTGGACATCCTCAGCAAAAAATATTTTTTTTCTTTTATGTTATAGTAAGAATTCATTCCGTTCTCTGGTTGTAATGTAAATCACATTCTTAGAGAAAAATCCAGAACTATGCAGAGACATAATAGCACTTTGGCAATTATACCCTCCCCTACCTCAGAAGCATCACTGAAGACTTCATGACAAGGACAACTTGCCTCTGCTACCTGAAGGGGTCTTACAACAGCCTTTGGAGGCCTGGAGACTCAGTCTTCTTCCATTTTGCTGCATTAGTAATCTGTAGTAGTTGGTTTTTAGCCTCCCCTCCCTTACTTTTTCTTTTAACAGGTGAAATATTTTCCATTCTGATTCCTTCTGTTCTTTATGTATTTTGGTCCCCATCCGTTTCCCATCCAGCCAATCATCCTCTAAAGATGTCTTGCTGTGCCAATGTCACCTTTTAAATATGATGTGGAACCAAGCCAAGTCCAAAACTTGACATGGGTAGACTGTTACCTTCTGCATTTGAACTCTGTACTTAAATTTCTGTCTTTGAGCACAGCCAAAGAACACAAAGAAACCAATTTGTCAGGCTGAAAATATTACTTTAGTTTATGCTGACCTATTTTCTTTCCCAGAAATTCTCAGAGTGAAAGGATCTGCCTGCTTGATTTTGAGACTTTTTTTTTTTACCCCCAGCTCAACTGAGGACAGCTTCTTGGAAGAAATAGAGAGTCCCAATGTTCAGAGGTTTAAAAAAATTAGTTGTTTCCAAAGGATATGCCAGAGTAAGTATAGCTCTGTCTTCACCCATTCATTCATGCATGCAATCATTCACTCATTCATGAGTTGTGAATAAGATGGATATATTATATGTTTGGTATAAAGTATACATAAAGCTCTTTTCAATCTCTGTACCAGAACCATCCCAGGCTTCATCATCACTGCCTTCCTCTTTATCCTTTCTATGGTCAATTTCACAGTCAGCATCATTAGTCACATGTAGGTAGTTATGTCTATTTTCTAGTATTTCCTATATTTAAAATCATGTAGTGATTTCTAATAGTATATAATATTTAGTAGAGCTTAAAATTATCCCAAGACATGAACTCAGTTCATTCTTATAATCATGTACTGCAGTAGAGAGTATCACTCATATTTTTAACAGAAGAGGTTTTGAGTGGTGAAAATCAATATGCAAGATGTAGTAAAAGCTTCCTCAAATTAGCTTTCTTTGTAGAAAAAGAAATTTTGGTTAAACTTGGTCTGTAACTTTCTTCTCATAAAGTACTATGACTTTAGTACTGAGTACCCATTTACGAGATAGATCTAAGGCTAAAGAATTTTGAAACTAAACACAATACAACTATTAAAATTAAGCCGAATTTAGTGTTTGTTAGAAAAGCTCTGTGCAATATGCCAATCTCTGTGCCCCAAGGACAAGATCTTTCTCCAACAAATTTTGAAATTCATATTGTGCCAAAGCAAACATCTCACCAAACTATAAATTGGGATATTTGAAGTTAAATGGTGTCTTTGTCAGTAAACACCTAGGATTTCTTAAGCATCGTTCTGTCTTTCCAGTATTTCTCTCCTTTCCCAGAATTCACTTTCTAGATAAACACATGCAGCTATGTCATATATTTAAATATTTAATGCTACTAAAGATTTTGTCTCTTGTCATAACTGAATTCTAGACTTACAAGTCTAACTGGCTGTTTGACATCTTTCTTGATAGCTCATAGACATTTCCCAGCCTTGCTTTCTGAAAGACAGAATTAATTTCTTCCATTAAAGCCAGATTCTCTCCTTTCATACTGTTCTCCACCTTAATATGCTTAATTGTTTATGCTAATATTTTGGCATCGTTCACTTTTATTCCCCTTATACGTTGTATCCAGTATGTTAGAAAATCTACCAAGCTTTCATTAAAAAAAAATCCCGAATGATTCTATTTAAACTGTAATTAGGGTCAGTGTCTCTCAGCAATGTACATAATGGTACATTTCAATGACTAAATTAATTGATAAATATAACTGGTATCTAGTCACAGAGCACAATATGATGCTATGATATATGAATCTGATACATTTTTTCTTCTCTTTCTGCTTCTGGATCATATTCTCCAGTTTTATTCTATATTACTCACTGAAAATTCCCCCTTCAGCTCAATAGCCAGGTTGTGCATTTTCCTGCTCAATCTTACCATGGCTTCATTACACAGCAAGGAAAGTGCCAGCATCAGACGCCATGGTTTTCTTGCTGATCTCTAAATTCTCATTATATCTGTGGCATACCACTAGCTCCTTCCTCTACTCTTCTCTGGCCACATTTGACTTCTGGCTCATTTATTTTATAAGAAACTGAGGTGTTCTGACTCTATTATTATATTTTATTGAAAACAATTTTTCACGCAATATATAATGATCACAGTTCTCCCTTCCATAACTCCTCCCATATCCTCCTCATATCCCCACCTGTCAAAATAAATGCTTCCTTTCCCTTTCTTTTTAGAACAAAAGCAGCAAAATTAATAATAATAACAAAAAGAATAATACAGAAGAAAAACAAACAAAAACCACAAAATACAAAATTGGAAACCATACTATAAAAGCAAAAGACCAATAAAATAGAAAATGTCAAAGCAAAACAATATGAAAAAGAAGAAATCTACTAAAATACTTTGTGGTTATTTATTGGTTATATACTGCTGGGCATGGAGCCTAACTTTAAGTGTAGTTTTATTACCCAAGGTGGTGCTATTAGAGAAAACTAATTTTTTTCTTTGCAAGTGGTTGTCAATTAGAGATAGCATCTTGGATAGAGATGGGAGCCTGTGTCTACTTTCCCCTCTCAGTAATTGGATCTCATCTTGAGTGATGCTGTGTAGACCCTGTGCATGCTGCCATTCTTGTTAGTTTAGTCATATTGTATCTGGAAGATATTGTTTCTTTAATGTCATCCATTCCCTCTGGTCTTATAATCATTCTGCTTCCTTTTCTCCATAGTACCCTCAACCCCAAAAGGAGAGGTTTGATGAAGACATCCCATTTGCAATGAGTCTTTTAAAAGTATCTCACTCTCTGTATACTGTCTAGTTGTAGGCTTCCATATTAGTGCCCATCTACTGCAAGAGTAAAGGTTTCTGATTGCGGTTGAAGGATGCACTGATCTAAGGGTATAGCAGAATTTCTTTAGGAGTCATTTTGTTGCTACTTTTATTTTTAATGGAACAGTAGTATTTGAATTTCCCTTAGGCCAATGCCCTAAGTATCTTCATGTTCTTGGCTACCAAAGCAATGTCAGGCATGAGTTCCATCTCATAGTATGAGTCTTAAATCTAATCAGAGAGTGATTGGTTACCCCCACAAAAACTTGTACCATTGTTCACCAGCATATCATAGAGGCATGCCATTGTTGTAGATCCAGGATTTCTAATGGTTAGTGCTTACCTTTCTCCTCTGGTGTCATTCATAGTACCTTACAGAACCAAGAACACTGATCAATAGAGCTAAAAGCTCTAGTTAGATACTAGTTTGATTTTTTCCACATTCAATGAGATGTGTGTTGTTTTCATTAATAGCTACCATCACTTTGTACAGAGATATCAATAGACTTGGCAATAGTATGAATTGTTTGGAACTTTCCATGGGGCCCTTTTGCCTAATGACTCAATTAGATGTAACACATTTCTGGCACGAGAATTATCTCTTGGTGGCAAAAGATGTCTAACTGGGGTATTGCCTCACTTATTAGTTGATGACTCTATTTAGTCTTCTTTTTTAGATGCATATATCTTAATAAGCTTCTAAGGCTGGGCTATGTGGCACATTCCTTTAATCCCAGTACTTGGGAGGCAGAAGTAGGTAGATTTCAGTGAGTTCAAGGTCAGCCTGTTATACAAAGTGAGTTCCAGGGGAGCCAGGACTGTTAATCAGAGAAACCCTTTGTCTAAAAACCAAAAAGAAGAAGAAGAGGAAGAGGAGGAGGAAGCTTCAGTAGTGGTAGGTTTTCATTTGATCCCTCAAATAGCCCTTAGTGTTATTTGCCCCCCTATATAGTCCTCCCTTACTCCCTTCTTAGTTCCCATCCTTGTTCAATCCCTCCCATTCCATTCTCACTTGTCCATTTATAACTATATATCCTGTTTCTCCTTAAGATACAACACTTCCCAAGACCCTTGTTCCATACCTAACTTCTGTGGTTATATGCATTATGGCACGTCTATCAAAGGTTTAATAATACACACAAAATTTGACCTTTTTGGGTCTGAGTTACCTCACTCAGGATGACTTTTTTCTAGTTCCACCCATTATTCTGAGAATTTTATTTCATTTTTTAGAGTTTTCATGCTTCAATACTTTTCTGCCTCTCTATAACCATTTGTGAATGTTGAAGATTACTCATGTGCCACTCCATCACAACCCAACAGGCCCAGAAGTTGCCAATGATATCATTATAAAACTTGACACCGTGTATTTTTCACAGCAAGAAAACATGACACATGACACCCAGAATCCATCTTCCTTTCCCATTTGTCTTTGGTTACAAAGTTACTAGCCATAGGAGTATCAAGGACTTCATTGTTGCCCTGGAATGACTCTAGAAGTCAGGTCAGGAAAAGGCTACATAGCAAGAGAAGCCACTGCTCCTGGGACAAATTACCAAAGGCAGGGAGAAGCCAGACCACGTGATATTAGGCAACACCAAGCAGCTGTTTTTGTCTGTGACCTCCATGCCATTCTTATTAGCCAAACACTGAGGAATCAAAGTCACCTTCAAGTGTTTAGACAAAACCTCTGTCTACTGCGTTCGAAAAGTGGTTTTGTTTCTAGTCCCCAGAAGTGAAATTGGAAGTTTGGCACTCACTGTAGACTGTTCTCCTACTCTGTTGTCCTGTTTTTTCATTGTCAGATTCTTCTCTCATACAACACTTGCCAGCCAGTTTCCCCCTGCCTCCATCCCTTCCAGATTCCCCCCACCACACACTTCCTCTTTTCTTCTTTCCCCCAGATCCACTCACTTATCCATTTTCCCTCCATTTCCTCTTCCAAAAAAAAAACCCCAAAAAACAAAACAAACAAACAAAAAAAAACCCAAAAAAAAAACAAAAACAACCACAGATCTCCAAGAGACAACAACCAAACAGTACAAAACAAGATACAATAAAACAAGGGAAAACCCCTCATATTGAGGGTGAACAAGGCAACCCAATAGGAAGAAAAGAGTCTCCTCCTACACAGGCAAAAGAAACTGAGGTATACTTTTAGGAGTCTCACAAAAACACCAGACTAACAGCTATAACATATAGGCACTCAGTACAGACCATTCAGGCCCTGTGCGCTGCAAGCTCATGTGAGCCCCACTTGGTTGATTCAGTGGACCACATTTTCTGGATACCCTCTGCCCCCTCTGTCTCCTACAATCTTTCCTCCCCACTCTCATGGGGTCTCCTGATCTCCAAGGGGAGGGAACCTATGGAGATGTACAGGTTAGACCCTCTCTGTGCAAAGTGTCTGGCTATGGGTCTCTGCACCCGCTCCTGCCTGCTTCTCACAGAAGCCTCTCTGTTGACTACTGGGCAAGACATGGATCTATAAGTATAGCAGAGTATAATTGGGAATCATTTCTTTAATTATTTCCCTGTGACATTTGATTCTACCCTAAGTCTCTGGGCTATCCAGGCTCCAGTTTCTAGACATTCCGGCAGTAGAGGGTATGGTTTCCTTCTCATGCCATGAGCTAGGTCCATCCATATACAGCCTACCTGATCTTCTCCTTGTCTCTCTTTTCTTTTATGTGGATGTGAAATCTATTCAGAACCAGGCTGTGACCATGTTCTGCTCATAATTAATTTACTCTTAGTTCATGTTTGTAGTGCACTATATGCAAGATGGTATAAAAACTCCTGCTTTACATATCTTCCCTCTAAAACCAGAAGTGAGATTAATATAGAAATGTACCCACAAGCAATTTTTCAAAGGTAAAGTGTATTTGACTGTACACTTAATACAAACTTTGGAGACAAAGAGATATGGATTTGAATGACTGCCTTGGTACCTGTGAGTTGGAGGACCTTGGGGATATCACTTCCTTTGTGACCTCCATTTGCTCATTCCCCACAGTTCTTGTGAAGCTTTAGTGATGAAGATATTTAAAATGCCTGTCAGTCTATTTGTATGTATCAAACTTTAAACAACCAATATCTACCTATCCATTAAATTTCTTAACCTATCACCTAAACCAGGCAAGTTTAGGAGTTAAAGACCTGAAAATATACAGGGCAGTGCCTCTATCTAACCCAGGGACTTAACTCTCAGTAAGAAAGATAGATCACAAACAAACAAAAATTATGGATTACATAGGTTGGCTATAACTTTTTTTTAAACTAATCCTGAGTCTTATTTATTTTGTGCGATGCTCAGCAGCTCTAGGAAGGAGAAGCCTGAGAGAGTTGAATACTTCATGTTAGTCTGAAAAAACTTCTGGTACAAGGATAAGGTGGAATCAGGCAACACACCTAAGCAGAGAAAGAGAGCAAGAAAACCTTTAATGGCATGAGCCACAATGAGTTAAAACACAGCTAAATACGACTGAACTTTAGGCAGCTCCTATTCAATGTGGAATGTGAGGCTCTAAGCAATCTTCTTCCAGAGTGAAACATGAATGAGACACAGAAGAGTATGAAGGGTCCAGCAACAAAGGGACAATCTTAACATGTATGATGATTTCTACAATAAAACTGGAAAAGCAAAGCAAAACCGAGCAAGATTCTACAAACAAATCTAAGGTGAGCATAAACTGAGAGATGAGAAAGGAGGCGTGGGACTAACTCCTGCAAGGGGGCATTAGTTAGAAACAGACGCCTTACATGGACATCAAGTCATTGTTGGAGGAGGTAGTAGAGTGGCGCCTTCATGCCAGTGTGTGGCTGCACATGCTTACACCTGAGCACACCTGTGGCTGCACATGCTGAGACCAGAAAAGGACATTCATTGTCCTTCTCTGTCATTCTGCTCTGTACTGCCTTGAGACAGCTCACCAACTGGGCTAGTTGGCCAGCAAGCTTTCGGACTCTGCCCATCTCTTAGCCTTTCAGTGCTGGACTATAAGACTGTATAGCCATGCCTAACATTTTAGGTTGGTTTTGGCGATTTGAACCCAGAGCAAGCAGTCTTACCCAGTAAGCCATCTTCCTATCCCTACATTGTTATTTAGGACCAGAAAGAACTCATCCTTCAGAAGCCAAGCCCCATCTTTAGAAAGAGGGTCAGGGTGCATTCTCAGCTCTAGCTGGAAGTAAAGTCCATGAGCAATAGGGCTGTCCTATTCCTGCTGCTCGCTGTACCTGGCACAGAAAGACTTAATAAACACTGGCTGGAAGATGTATTCTGAAAATGGAACAAAAGGAAGGCAAGACTAAAATGTTAAACAGGAGCCTGAACACCATTAAATTAACCACGTCACACGAAGAATTTGAGGTCAAGATCAAACAGATTTTTGGTGTTTTTTTTTTCTCTATTGAATAAAAATTTAGAATCACTTTGGAATTTTTTACTCTATTGAATAAAAATTTGGAATCACTTTGGAATGCACATTAAGCAATTTTCAAATTTACATGTTTTCTTCAATAAGTTGCTTAAATTTTAAAATTTTGGGAAAACCAAATTAGTAAGAACATTATTAAAAATAAGCAGGAATACATGTTGTGACAATTTCTTTTCATCATCTAGTATCAAAGGTCAGCCCCACTAGATGTTTGTACCCCATTTACAAAATGCTGATATAAGAAGCCATGTAAACATTTACAGGAGGAAAAATAATTTGCATGTTTGCCCTGTCTGCATGCCAGAATTCTTCCTTCATTGGTACTCAGCTGAGAGATATTTATGTAACCTGGTGCCTTGAATATAGTAGATGTTAAACACAAAGGCAAACATTAGCCACTAAGACCAGCTCAATTCATCCATCCTTCTCCTTTGTAGGCGTTTTATCTTTCATTGGTAGACTAAAGAAATACATGGGAATTGAATTGCAGTATCAATTTTATTGGTAGTAAACATCAGGATAGTAGGAAGGCTTCTTGCCTCTACAAAGCTCCATGTGGAGCTGCTGACTGCCCAGCATCTCCAGTGTGGGCGGCAGAGGCTCTATCTGTGCATTTACAGTGCAGAAACTAGAAGCATGAGAGCCCACCGTGTGTATGCAGTTGGACTGGCTAGCAGCATTGGTAAGGGAAACCTGTGCTGCTGAGATGCTATTGTCAGGACTGATCATGAGAAGCAGAGTCACCAGTTCTCACTGACTTTCTACTGCACAACTCATGCCTCCTGTTCTCCTTACAGAAAGAAGGGATATACTAAAACGGTGTTTTTCAGACCACGTCCTCCTGGTAGGGACCCATAACACTCCCTTAGTGAACAGAAGAAGATGGATGATGGTGACTAGCTGTGCTAAATGTAAGAAGTCCTGAATAACAAGGGTGGGATGAAAATTCTAGGGTTTTATCTACAGCCCTAAGGGGATGTGTAACGATAGACAGATAACTCAGTCTCTTCATCTGTAAAACAAGAGATCACAGCAGATGATCTCCAAGGGCCCTTGTCTTTCTGACACTTTATGGTTTCCATAAGATACTTAGAAATTATTCTTGAACTGCCTTTGTCAAAAAGCAATAAAATTTAATATAATATTTTAAAATCCACTATTCAAATACTAATGGACTTAAATGACAAGGGTGTTAAGAAGGACTAAATGAAAAGCTTGGGCTCTCTGACCTAATCAATCAGCATAAATGGATGGCAGAACGGAGCAGAGGATGGGATACTGAGCATTATCAAGATAATTGACTTTTAAATTAAGGAGTCAATCAGCAAAACTGCCACAACTGTGAAATGTCCAGTGTTAGGAATCAGGTGGCAGCTTGAGGCAATGCAGACAGGGACATGAGAGGGACAGAAAGTGATAGATATCAATGATGGGAACGGAAGACTAGTGAAGATCTGTGACTTGGGAAAATGGGTACCATTGTGGGGCCATTGTAGGTAAAGAGGGCCTGGCTCTAGAATATTCGCTGGGAAATTGAATTTGTTCTTCTGAAGTCAATTTTCATCCTCAGGTTCCTTTAAATGAGCTTCCTCGGTGTGACAGTTAATTTAAATGCTCAAATTATAGAAAACAGATAATGATAGATAGGTGATAGATACATAGATGGATATATAGACAAAAGCATCATGTTCTAAATGTGTAAGTAGCATGGTCTAACGGCAAAATCATCTCTTGCACATTAACAGCACGAAGCACAGTATTTTACTCATCGTGCGTGGTTTGAAACACTTTTAGGAAGTAGTAGGGTTTTTTTCGTTTATGTGTAATATAGTAGCCCGGTGGGGTGGGGAATTTTCCATTCTTATGCTTAGGAAGCTGGAAGTTGGAAAGTATGGTCTTTATATTGCCATGTCAACATAAAGAACAGAGACCTTGCATGTTTTCCTCAGCTATCTGAGTGCGATTTCATCCTTAGATCATTTGCTTCATGGTTGCAAAATAATTGCTTCATCTTCAGAAACCCATTTGGTTTCCTATGTTTGGTTCATATGAATAATGAGGTAGGTATAGAGTAATATATATATGTGTGTGTGTGTGTGTGTGTGTGTGTGTGAACTGACTGTACTTCCTTTATAGAAGGTATAATTTCCTAGTGACAGAGATACACAAAAGATATGAGAAAGGCACCTCATCATATGGATTCATAGACCTGAGCAACTCAGAAAGTAACAGTAAGCAAAATAAATCAAACAAAACCAAAAACCTTGATGTTGATTAGACAACTAACCATATCTCTCTGCTGTATATAAACAGACAGATACATATATATATATATACATACATACATACATACATACATACATACATACATACATTCTGCAACCAGAACAGAGGGAGGTCAGAAAAGAGGCCAGATGCATGCTCTGCATCAGCATATATAGTATAAGGGGCCACACCCCAGTGGGTGGGTTACCACTAGCTGTAAGACTTCCTACAACAAAGCAGTGAGTACTAGCAGTGTACCTGCAGTGTCCTACAGTACATTAGTATGCAAAATAGACAAACTATGGGGAAGTGACACCATATAGGTAGAGACACTTACATGGTAGAATTGATTCTGGTCTTAAAGGACCATAAGCATTTGTTTGGTTCCAAACAGTGGGAGGACAGTGGGATGGTGTCCCCTAAAGCCGTGGGAAAAAGTCAGACTGGTGCTGTTGGAATCCAACATACAGCTGGCAACGTTGAAGAAGCAATGTTTCTCAGTAGAACTGGGGGGAAAGTCTCAAAGATTACACAATGGTTATCAGTTTTTATGGTTTCAGACACACTTAGTATCCCCTGTCCCTTTCGCCTTTCCTATTTCTGCTTATCTTATTGGTGTTTTTTAGAAGCACATAAAATGTTTAATTTGTGTAGGTGTATAGCAATTGCTCTCAAATGAATCCTTCCTGTGCTTCACCCATATCTAATTTTTTTCTTTATTTTGTTTTACATACTAACCACAGTTTCCCCTCCCTCCTATCCTCCTGTTCCCCCCTCTCACCCCTATTCCACCCCCCATCCACTCCCCCTCTGTCTCCATTCAGATGGTGGAAGGTGTCTCTGAGGAATCAACCAAGTGTGGCATATCAAGTTGAGGCAGGACCAAGCTCCTCCCTGATGTATCAATGCTGAGCAAGGCATCCCATCATAGGAATGGGTTCCGAGGTGCCAACTCCTTCCATCAGGCACAGGTTCTGGTCCCACTGCTAGGGGCCTCATAAAAGACCAAGCTACACAATTGTCACCCAGATGTAGAGGGCCCATGTCAGTCCTGTGGTGACTCCCTAGCTGTCTGTCCAGAGCCCATGAGCTCCCACAAGCTCAGGACACCTGTCTCTGTGGGTTTTCCTATCATGATTTTGACCCTTCCCTTGATCATATAATCCCTCTTCCCTCTATTCAACTGCACTCCTGGAGCTCAGCACAGTGCTTAGATGTGGATCTCTGTATCTGCTTCCATCAGTCACTGGATGAAGGCTCGAAAATTACAATTAGGGTGATTATCAATCTGATTGCAGGGGAAGGCCCAATCAGGCACCTTTTCTATTTCTAGGAGTCTTAGCTGGGGTCATCCTTGTGGATTCTTGGGAATTTCCCTAGCACCAGGTTTCTTCCTAATGCCATAATGGCCCACGCTATCAAGATATCTCTTTCATTACCCTCCCAATTCGACTATCCTCATCCCTCATGTTCCAATCTTCCCATTCCCTCACCTCTACTCCCTCAAATACCCAGGTTACCCAGAGCATCTCATCTATTTCCTCTGCCCAGGGAGATCCATGCATCCCCTTAGGGTTCTCCTTGTTACCTAGTTTCACTGGGGCTGACAACTGCAGCCTGGTTATCCTTTATTTTACATCAAATATCCACTTTTGAGTGAATACATACTGTATTTGTCTTTCTGAGTCTGGGTTACTTCACCCAGGATGATTTTTTTTCTCTAGTACCATCCATTTGCCTGCTTAGTACCCTCAATTTATGATGTCGTTGTTTTGTTTCTTTTTCCCCACTGAGTAATAGATATTCCACATTTTCTTTATCCATTCTTCAGTTGGGGGACATCTAGGTTGTTTCCAGTTTCTGGCTATTATGAATAATGCTGCTATGAACATAGCTGCCCAAGTGTCCTTCAGGTACGGTTAAGCGTCCTTTGGTTTATGCTCAAGAGCGATATTGCTGGCTCCTGAGGTAAATTCATTCTCAGTTTTCTGAGAAACCACCACACTGATTTCCAAAGCAGCTGCACAAGTTTGAACTCCCATCAGCAATAGAGTGGTGTTCCCCATTCTCTAGTCCTCTCCCAATACCAATCCTGACTGTTAATAGCGTTTTTGAGCTTGGCCATTCTGACAGGTGTACGATGGTATCTCAGAGTCATTTTGATTTGTATTTTCCTGTAACTAAGGATGTTGTACACTTCTTTAAGTGTATCTTGGCCATTTGAGATTCTTCTGTTGAGAATTCTCTGTTTAAATCCGTACCCCATTTTTAACGGGATTATTTGTTATTTTGATGTCCCCTGTTGGAACCTCCAAACAAGCCTTTACCCAGATCTAATTCAGAAAATATTTAAATAAGACTCTGAACTTTTTTGGCTCATGAATTGATGTTGGATTCAGCTAAGACTTTGGAGACTACTAAGATGTAATAAATGTATTTTAAATGTAAATATAAAAAATTGAATATTGGGTGGCCAGCATGATTATATACCTTCTCCATTCATCATTGTGTAATGTGCCAGCAGATGCATAGACCACTATTTTAAATTGACATATTTATTGATGGTATTTAGGGTAGCTCTGATTTGGAGATAATATTAGAGAAACTGTATCAGAGACCAGCTTCAACAAAGATACCACTTACCAGGGTAGGGGCATGGGGATTAGAAAAATAAGTAAAGAGAACGAAGATATGAGTGAAAATAGTAAAACAGAAGAATAAGAACCATAAGGGAGTACCAGGGAACAATGAAATCTCCTGCATTTAATTTCCATTTCCATTTGCTAAAAATACCCCAGCCCCAAAAGGTAGGAGCAAGATTAAAAAAAAAAGCTGCATTAATATGATACAAGGAAATGAACAGACCACTTGAAGGTTATGGGCTACATTCTTGAACATCCTGTTGCTAGAACAAGACAGGTAATGCTCACACCCTAGACTAAATATTCTATAGGCAAACCACTTCCTAGGTGGAATACATAGTTATCTCCCTAAGGTAGATAAGTGAATTGGAACTTAGTTGGATCCTTAGACTTTTGTTTAAGGTAGAAACAGATCTACTTCTCCATAGCTGAAATACAAGGTCTAGATCTCAGCCCCACCTGTTGATAATAACTCTGAGAGAGCAGAACTCTCCAATCTAAATCTAGGTGGGACCTTTGAGGCAGAAACAGACAATAACCTTGAAGGACTAGAAGTAAATTCCAACTCTCTGACCCTTGGTCAGAGTGGAAAGGCAACAACTTGGAGCAAATGGAAACTCTCTGACCCTCAGATAAGGTGGGAGTAGGCTCACATTTTTGGGCCTCCACAAAACTGGGCAGAACATTTTTGTGAAATCTTTCAATTTCTCCAACTCAGTGTAATTTATTTTCTGATGTATACTTCTAGATACATTAGAATTTCAGCCCTTACATTTAAATTGCTTAATTAGAGGATAATTTTCTCATATGGTATGAGGTAAGCGCTGAAATTTATTTTCCTTCATGTAGAAGTCTAAATGTCTCTAAATCATTGTTGAAAAGATTAGAGGGTTCCCTTGTCATTTTTGTTAAAATAGCTTTAATTATAGATGCACAGTTACAGTCCTGAATTCTAAAAATATCTTCTTTTGATCCATGCTTCTAAACAAACTCCAGTTGCAGATTGTATTGATTACTGTAGGGTCATAAAAAGTATTGTGACTGGAAATGCAAGTCTTCAAACTTTATTGTTTCTCAGATTTGTTTTGGTTATTTCCATATTCCCTACATTTCTATATAAACTATAGAATAAGCATGCAGCTTCTAAAAATATTTATAAAGGTGAAAGGAATTAATTATAATTAGAATTATATTTAATGTGTATCTTTATGTATGCAAGTCTAGCAACAATTTATGAATATAGTGTAGAAGTCTGACTTATGTTTTGTTTTAATAAGTATAGCCTTAAATACTTGGTTCTTTGTGTTCTACATTTGAGTGTAATTGTCTTCACCTAATTTTCAGCATTTTCATTACTAGGAAAAAGAAAGGTGTTTTTCTTGCATTTGCATTTATGTCCTTTGATAGCATTGAAATTTTTTTTTAGTTTTTGATGGAATTATTATATTCTGCTATCTGAAGGAGCCTATGATATATGAATCACTACTTCCCTTCTACTCTGAGGACTGCAGCTTTATATCCTCATTGATTATGCACTTGCATACCTGTTCCCCCACCCTCAGCTTTTTTCATAAAGTCGGGCACAGCTGGATTGTTTTCATTTGAGAGAATTTCTCTTTTTTTTTAGCATTCAAAGTAGCAGACTTCTCTCTACCACTCCCCTTTCTCCTGAATCTCCCCATCATCTTCCACACCTAAGTCCATCTACCTCAATGTTCCCCATTTCACTTTACTATCACATATGGTCTACTACCCTCCTCACTGCTCTCCTTGAAAGCCTCTTTCGCCTCCCCTCCTTGGCCCCTTTCTTATTTCCTGACATCTGAACTCATCTATATACATCTACACTTCCATATGTATTCATGGACTGCCTATTCTTGCTGGTTAGAAATTCCAGTACAATGTCAAAGTGGTGATAGCAGGCTCCTTGCCTTATGTTTGATCTTTGGAAGAATGCATGCATATTTTATACAGCATAGATGACTTATCCCTCACTTATTTTTTTTTCCAGAATTGAAAGTCAAACCCGGGCTTTGTGAACATTTAAGCATATATATAATTGGAAATTAATCTTTTGTATTATTATGGAAAAGGACATCTTATCTAAAATAAAAACTATGAACTTCTTTTTCTATCTTTTTTTAACCGTTTATAGTTTCAGACCAGTAAATAAAATTCATATCTGCTTGTGTGCTTTTTTTTGCCAGTTTAATTTGATCATTGTAACTCAAATTACATAAGTTACTTGAAGAGGCCACTGCGCACACAGATACAATAGGAAACTAATGACAACAGAATTTTTCTTGGATCCGTGGCTATGACCATGACTTGTGTGACTAATTGTTGCAAGGTAGGAAAAAGAAACAAGACAAGAAAATAGATAGTAGTGTTACATCTTAAGTGGCCACATCTTCTTTATCCCTTTGGGGAATGATTTTAGCTTAGTACATATTGAATATTCAAACAGAAGCTGCTGATATATTACTACTACTGTCATCATTATTCTTATTGCTATTGTGTGTACAAATGATGCTTTCTTTTCTCCAGAGGAATTAAATCCTCATATTTTTCTTTACTTATTTTTTTATCTTTTTTTTTAAGTACAGGCAACTAATGACTGCTGAGAGATGGAGAATTAGCCATCGCAAAGGAGGAGCCCTCAGATTTGTTACCCAGTTCCAAGTGCTCATCCCTTAGATCATGTACATGCTATCAACACAAAAAGGACTCGGTAGGTCATATTTATGTAAGTAGGCATTTATTCATATATGTAACGATAACAGTTGCAGAAAAGAGGCCATGAATTTAAAAGGGAGCTGTGGGGATACATAGAAGGGGTGAAAGGGAGGAAAGGGAATAAACAAATAATATATTATCTTTTATTTATACAAATACAATATTTTAAAAATGACTCTCCTATTTTTATAATAATTAACTCACTAAAATAAATCTATTGTGAGTGTAACTGGTGACAGTGATAATAATATACAAATCTGCTGACAGTCATGATTGGGTATCTCTTGCGTGCTGTTCCTTCAGAGGTGCCTGGTGACCAGGGGAATGCAGAGTGTGCAGAGTCTGTGAAGTCTCAGCTTCTTGGGTTGGAAGAGTTCTTCCCTTCTACCCCCCAGCTGTACTATGACAAAACTGTCAGTAGTTAGCAGCGTTCTGACTCCAAAGTGCAAAGACCTTATGCTGTACTGAGAGACAGGAAATCACTCCTGTCAGCTGCAAGAAGGGCTATATAGGGAGCCAAGTAAGTGGGGTGATAGAAGCTTCTACCCTGCCCAGTTTTGGTTATCTTTCCCATAAGTTATTGTAGGACACAGCTCTGAGGATTATGTACAAGATGTTGTGACAAGGAGATTACCTCTAGCCGAGGGCATTTTACGGGTGTGGGCTCTCTTTGATTTCCTTCCAGAATGCTGCAATCTATTGAAGGTGGGTTTGTGAAGTAGAGTTCTGCCAAGGAGAGACTGGCACAAGAGGAATAGAGACAGCAAATTCTCAGGGGTCGTCTCTGGCAGAATCTGTTATTGAGGTCTGTGCTCCTTGTGCTCCTAGCTGCTGACATACAAGAGTGCCATCTGCAAACTGTGATTCATAAACACTCTGTCAGTCCACCATCTACCCTGACATCATAAAATAACAAGAAGCTGCATTATAATAAAGAAGGGAGTATTGCAGTCTACCAATTAAGTGCATCTAATTTATTTCTCTTACAGCTGAGGCTTTATTTATTAGTAAACAGCTGCATTTGTTACACTTTTTTACTCAAATCATGCCAACTGGCACTCTGGATAATCCATTAATCCTAAATAATCATCTGGGTACTTCATAGATCCTGGATATATATGTCTGCATGTATAAGGTTATTATTGAAAACTAAAGCTAGCCTTGCCAGGGTGTAGCTCTGGGAATCAGGATGGGAGTGTTAATATGTATGACATGAGGTATAAGGGTGTGAATGAAGTCTGACTGATCTTTTGAAAAGACATTGCATGTGGCTTTATTTACTATCCCTTTCTCCTGGGTACATGCAGAGAAATATGTACAGTTTGCTACAGTTGAACTTGCTGCATTTTTTTTTCCAAATCTTGGAGTGCGGTTACCTGTTTGTGAGAGGAGTGGAGGGCGGTGGAAGAAGGTGGGAAGGTGTGATTTCACCTCCACTTGAACTTCACAGACTCCTATCCGTATGTGCTTCTGAGACTGGAATTGTGTCATCTTGGCAAAGCTGATGCCAGCATGTGAGCACGGGTGCACATGCATGTGCATGGGCTCACATGCATACATGCACACACATACTTTATTTTACGAGAAAATGGTTGTGGTGTGCATGGGTAGGATCCGATATAACCGTTTTTGATTGTTTTAACTTGTTACTTGTTGGTTATCAAGGATCATGGTTAAAAAGAAGATCTGCATGAAGAGGAAATATGTTTTTCTTAGAGTTGACTTGGATATCAACTTAAACTCATCTATATCCTCTAGTTATGGAAAAGATGTTTCACTCCTAACGTTTAGCCGATCCCATAGTTCACAGTGGGCTCATTGGTGGAAGTCTTCTCTCCAGAAAGTGACAGCAATCTCTTCCAAATGTTGTGGTTTGTTCTCTTTTCTGGGAAGCAATTTGTAAGTACAATCTATGCAAAGAGGTACACATGACTGGCTTTGGCCTACTTAAGTTCAATTAAATTAGAAGCCTCTGCAATATGGCATTGCACTGATGAATAAACTCACGTGTTCGGGTGACACTCATCAGTGTGTTATTTGCAAGCTAATATTCTATTATGGTACTTGGAATTAATGGACATTGATTAAGATAATCAAATTTTTATTTTTCTCTCTTTTCATTTTCATAGCCATTGACATAGGCAAGCATGAGTAATATAATAACTCAGATTCATTCATCACGAAACTGAAGGACTATGGAAACAGAAGAAAATTGAAACCAAAATACACTTTACACATTTGAAAGATCTCTCAATCTTTTCCTTAACCAAAGTAGGAAATATCTGTGTATGTGTGTATTTTTGTGTATAGTGCGTTATACACATGTTGACTTCATAGATAATGGCACCTGAAAATCAGCCCTAATGAGATTCTCATGCTATAGAAATGAGCAAATGCTAGAAATCAGAGTCCAGGTTCTTTCATCCCTATCTAACAGCATCATTTTCTGCCCATTCTTCTTACAAAGAACAGAGTTTAGGGCCAAAAAAAAAAAAAAGCCCTTAGTAAAACTCCTGAGAAGCCAATTGACAAAATCGGTGTGGGTGTCTCAGTAGGGTGAGATCTCGATGTCTTCACCCACAGCTTTATTAGTCTCGGTTTGCACACTCTTAGTTCCTTATTTGACAGACAGCACACCAGAAGCAGCAAATTAAAAGGGGTAGGAGACATAACAGATGAACGTCTGATTAACAAGAACATTCAAAGACGTAACACAGTCTGAGGTTGTTTGCTAAAGGCAAAAAGAGTCAAGCGCAGCCTGCAATTCTCTCCTCATATACTTCAGAAGTTTTGTTTTCAGAATGAACTTCCTGAGTCATCACGGAGTATAAGAAATTACATTTTAATCCTACTGCTTCCTGATAAAATAGTGTAATCTGTTCTATAACATAGAAGTCTGAATAGTAATGGTAAATTGGAACTTGGGGACCATCATCTCCAGCAGTGCAGTTGTTACAGATTAGTATTTCAGATGATCTGTTTGTGAAAACAAGCCAGTCAGTGTGCTCTGCTCTTTTGAGGATCTCAGCTGTTCTGTAATTTTGTCCATTTGTGGTTCATACTAAGAGCCACAGAGAGGAGGACCACACAATCCAAAATTTTCTAGACTCAGAAAACAGAGACAAATATTTAATAAAACTTGAGAGTTTAGGGAACCAAGCTAAGCCCGTTTCACATCTAAAGAAGTAATCAAATAGATGCAGTTCTCAGAATTAAGCCAGGCATTAGGAACATTTGTACCTGTGAGATGAAGGCGCTGGATTTTGAATAACACTTTAAGCTATTAATTGAGCATGCTGATTTCTATTGTTTATTCACCACTTGCTATATGTCAGGCATTCATTCTTTCACTTTCTCAATTACAGAAAAGCAACCCAAGGCTTGGTAAGATTAAACATCTTCTCCGTAGTCACTCTTACATTCAGTTTTGAGTGAGTTTAAGCCAGTGAGAGCTCCAAAGCACTAGCTTCTCTTGCGTTTACTATTAAAAAAAAAAGGTAAAAATTATAGGTGAAAACAGCAGGATCAGATACAGCCTTCACAGTTGGGAACACAGCTACATAATACAGCTACCAAGAGAGGACTGAGCTAGAATATTGGAATTCAATGAGGAAGCTGGGTCAGGGACACGGGGTTATAAACTAGAGGAGGTAAGATACATTTAATCGATTTTACATAAAGAATACAGATTTAGATGGGTGGTCTGTGTCAGAATCTCCAGATCTTACATGAGTCTCCAAGTTCATTGTTTAGTAACTGCATCATAATCCTAGAGAGGGTCACACTGAACCCAACATGACAAGATGAAGGCATAATTGTACCCGTAAAGCTTTTCTTCTATGAAAATTATGTTTTGAACTCTACAAAATGAAACAATTGAGACAATCTATATTCCATTTGTAATGTGGATTCAAATCCTTCTCACTAAGTAATTCTAAATCCCAAGTAAAGAAAGCAATGATGATTAATTCTCTGTTTAAATTAAGTTTTGCATCTCTGTGTGCAGAAACTTTCTGCACATGATGGCAAAGGAAAGGATGATGGGAGACACATCCTGAGAGGCCTTCTCTAAAGGAAGAACTAGAGATGGGACGACAGTGAGCTGATATTAGGCAATTTTACCAAAAAGGGAAGTGCTGAGTCAAGGACCCCACTGAGTCTTGCTTGTCCTTCATACTCCATAGCTCCAGATCCGCAGCTCTTCATTCATGTTTTTGCTGTTTGGTTTGTTTTGTCCAGTGTAGCTGTTTTCTGACATGAGTTCTTGTTATCTTTCACTGCTTGCCTTGAACTACATCTCAAGCAATCCCCCTGACCCAGCCTTCGGAGCAGCTGGGACTGCTCGTAGGTGGCATACCCAGTCCAATGCTTTGCTCTTCCCAAGAGCCCCCCATTCTCCTTAGTGATTCTCGGTGACAGTGCAGCAGGAACAAATAGGGCAAATGCACCATGTGCTTCATTCTTGCCTTCAGCCCCAGCCCTCTGCACTGCTGAGAAACCATGTTGCCCTCATCTACTGCCCTCAGCTCAAATGAGACAGATGTGAGTGCATTTGATAAAATCCAGCAGATTATCTTCCCTTCTCGTCTCACCATCCAATAATAATCACTAAGTCCCTGAAAACCCTCAGTGCCAGCAATATTGGTCCAATAAGTGGGCTCGCACTTCCCAAACAGATGGGAGTGATGTTTTCATTGCCAATGGATGAAATTGCTTTAAAAAGCATTAGCAATATACATGGGGAGGGGAAGACGCACCGCTGTTGCTGGAAGTCAGGCCACATGTAATATTCGCTGCTTAAGAATCCAATATTGCCTTTGTTTCATTATAGTACTTTGTCTGTCAGCTCATTTGAGTCTATTAACTTAATTGTTCTTTATTAACAAATGGGTCATTCTCTCTGGCAGCAGAGCAAAGCTCAAATGCCAGTTAAATAGTTTGATAAATGAAATAATGCAATACCCCTCCATTCTTTTCCTTCTCTGTTCATGATGGGAATGCACACACACACGCACACACATGCACACACACACATACACACAGGGGGGAGAGAGAGAGAGAGAGAGAGAGAGAGAGAGAGAGAGAGAGGAGGGACAGAGGGGGCTTATTAATTGAATGTACTTATAAAAACAATCAATTTAGTTTCAACCTCAGTAAATAGGGAAGGAATTGCTTGTCTTTAGAAATGAGTCCTACTATAACTGCATATCAGATTTCTCTTACAAATGTTCTTACTGTGTAAAACAAATTAATGGTTTAGCTATATAGAGCAGTAGCAGCAATCTTTTTGACAAAGACTCTTTTGAGGAAGTTCCCCTTTAAATTGTATTTTTCTCAGTTGATAAATTTTCCTATTAGCCACATTTTATAATTCAAAAGGAGACTGTTCCTATTGTCCCCTTGTATCTTTCTATCTTTCACTTCATTCCCACCCCCAGCATCCATACCATTTCTTCCTGGGTGACATTATCCTACTCACCAAACCTGTAAGTTTAACTGAGGGTGACAGGGTGACCTTGATGACAGATGTTCTTATGGCAACAGATGGCACTGGCAAACCTGAGAAGCTGCTGTATGCTGTCTCCCTGCCACCTGTGCCTGGTCAGATTGAGCCCATCAATTATCCAGGCTGCCCCATCCCCTGCACAGCCAGTCAGATGGATTGGCCTGGAGGGTTTGCTGCTTGCAAGGCAGCAGCCAACGGGTCTGGAAGAAACAGGCAGGTGAGAGGTCCCTTTCTGCTGTTCTTCTGCATTCATTGTCACCCACTCAGTAAAAAGCTCATAGGGATTAAACTGGTTTTGATCAGAGATAGCCGCTAAGATAGTTTGCCATGAACATATCAGTAATTTTATAGGATCGCACACAAGAGTATATTTTTACTGTTTAGTGACTTCACCATCCAAAGTGGTAAAGAAACTATTCTAGGAAGGGACACATCATGTACTTTGCCTATCAAGTTTTCCCTATCTCTCTCTTCTGTGTCCCATATCATTCTTGCTTCCACTCTCTTGTTTTGCTTCTCTATGCATAAATTAAATGAAATAAAGACAACAGGAAAGGGGAAAATTATTAATAACCTTTTATCTGTTACTGTATAGAAATATACTTTCCTTGAGAGTTTACAGTCATGATCTGTATTCTTAGTTAATGTACAACTGGTAGACTTTGTTCTCATTTTGTGATTGAGGACACTGATGCTCAGAGAGAGTTAGCAATGTGGCCAGGAACCTGGAGTCAAGGTTTGAACACAAGACAAGTAGGCTTTCCATTACAACTTTCCACGACAGTGCCTCCACAGAGCAACCAGACAAATGTGTTGCGATCTACTTGGTTGGAAATGGATGATCCCAGAAGATGGCTAGGGGCTCCAACTCACATTCTTATTGCAGGCTGGCTTACCTTCTGCATTCCCCACTACTACAATAATTACATCATTTATTAACAAAGTCATGTGTGATTTCCAGCAAGAAGGTCAAATGTGAGTGCAACCTTTTATTATTTTTCATTAGCACAACAGGGTGGTTAAAGTCAGAATAATTTGGCCTCTCTCTACCCAAAGAAAACTGGAGTAATATATGAAATCATCAGTAGACCTTAATCCAGATGGTGGTGTCATTTCTAAGAAATAGCATATGTTAGCTATTATGATACTTAAATGTAATGGTTTTATATCTCTCCAGTGGGCCAGAAAAAAAATCTGTACAACAGGTTTTAGCCTAAGAATTTTTTTTAATGGTACTTTAGCCCTACAAAAGAGAGCATTTCCACAAAGAAAGCCAGCTGATAGAGCTTGGCTTCATAAAAGAGAAGCATGATTTTCTACCCTGCTTCTTGTAACAATAGGCCAGCATCTGGATTTACTGCTCCCATGCTTTGCTGTTTTACATAATGTTGCTGAATTGGGAACTATTACATGCTTTTATGATTTTAGAAAAATTGCCTTAAAAGTTATTTACAATCATTTTATAACAAAGAGGACAATATAACTAATTTTTTCTTAGTGTGATTAGCCACGAGTCATTTCCTAAGAAATGAGTTTAATTTGCCAGAGAAAGAAAGTTGTAATAAATCATGAATGTGTACTGTTTGTAAATGGGGTTAAAAACGTCTTATTTATATCTTTCCCTGAATAAATCATAAACGTTAAATTATTTTTAAAAGAAGAAAATTCTCTTATTTTGAAATCTTTCTGAAAACAGATTGTAAAAGGAGAGAAATGTGTGTTAGGGGATAAGGTGAAGTTGGAAGTCTTTGGGAAATGAATTGTCAGTCAGGAAGCCGTCTTGTTAATCCTAAAACCTATTTATCACATGCGCGTTTTTGTAATCTTAGTATCTCTGTGACTTCCTTTGTCAACTGGAGGGACTAACTCATATTTCTTAGTCAAATTGTTTTTGTCTCCCATCAGAATTATTCATAGGTATTTCCAGGTCTACCTTCATTCCAGTTAGGTGGAAATATCACTACCAAATATTTCCTTCCAATGAGATCAAAGGTAGTCATGTGGTTTCTTCAACCAATGAAATTGGGAAGTGGTCAGAAGCTTTAAGATCTGGTTTGCTATCTATCCTATTCCTTCTCACTATTGTTACCATCATAGTAGAAGGTAACCTGATGAAATCCCAGCCAGTGTCAATCCCTGCATACCCTGGAAGGCTTACAGGTTCCACATGACATGAACAAGAGACAAGCTATCTGTGGTAGGTGTTATTTTTCTTACAACAGCATAACCTGGCTTGTATTATAGAAGGGGTGATCAAGGATCACATCATCTAGAGAGATCTTTCTTCTGAGCTGTTGAGTTAGCGCTCATCCAAAACTGGTGAATCAGAATCTTATGGCATGGACACAGATCCATATGCTCTCACGTTTCTCTAGATCCTACTGTATATAATTCACTGGCGATTCCCTCCTGGTTGACAAGAGGGTAATAAAATAGCTGTGGGCTGACTTCTAACTGCACATTATTTGAAAGGATAGGATAGTGAAATCTTACATGGCACAGTGTGCATCAGTTTATACAAGCACTTCAATTTTTGTGAAGTATTAATAAACCATAATAGGAAGCTGTGAATCTTTGAATATATTACAGACTGGATCCACTAGTCTAATTCACAATAGGACTTCTTCTCTTCTTAGAAGTAATTCCTTCAAAGCTCCTTTTCTTACTGTGAATGATGGTTTTAGGGATAGTTGCATTTTGCTTCCTATCATCTGTCTTTCCATACACAGCAGAAACTCCGTCTTGATAACTAAGTTTCAAAATATTTTTAGGTTTGCTGGAAAATAAGAAATAACTATTTCTATCTTTCTCTAATGCTAATCCGATACCTTAATATTTCTTCTACTATCAGGATGTGTAAGAAATTACCAATCTGAAAATAAAACAATTAAGATTGATCTATCAAATATTAAATATCTCACAGAAGGATCCTGAATTTAACTCTGATTTTCAACCTCTGTTCAATTTAATTTATTAAAATAAAAGATAGACATTTTATGTATCTCTGACCTTGGTAAACTTGACATTGATATTATTTCTACATGAAATCTTATGCTTATTTCCACATATACTAAGTATGAATGATATAGTGGCAGACCCAATTCCTGCCTTAAATATCTTTGAAAGTGTAAAAAGTAACCCAGCTTCAAATCTTGGTTATTAAAAAGGCTGTGATTATGCTGCTTTATAGGACATATGTCATACTTAAATCTCACTTTCTACTATTTAAAAATGGCATAATAATATGCTTTAACTTACATAACTTTGTCACTATTAAATATTATAATTAGGAAAGTGTTCAATAAACAAAGAAAATGAATGAGAGAGAGTCAGGTCTGAGAAATAGCTGTGAAGTAGTAACCGGGATAGCATGTATAAAGAAAGAGTCAGGTATGAGAAATAGCTGTGCAGTAGTAACCGGGATAGCATGTATAAAGAAAGAGTCAGGTCTGAGAAATAGCTGTGCAGTAGTAACCAGGATAGCATGTATAAAGAGTCAGGTATGAGAAATAGCTGTGCAGTAGTAACCGGTACCATGTATAAAGAGTCAGGTCTGAGAAATAGCTGTGCAGTAGTAACCGGTAGCGTGTATAAAGCCTGACAGAGTTAGAGACCCAGATCTGTAAAGTGGGAAGAAGAAAGAAAAGGGGAAGGATTTGAAAAGTATTTTGAGTCAAATACCATACTCAACAGTTTCCCAGAGAGACTTTAATGAGAAGAAGGAAGGAAAGGGAGAAAGATTTAAAAAATTAATTTGTAGTTCAAACAACTTCTCAGAACCTTTGATAGGAAACATTCATTGTGAATTTTTAAAACCTTAGATCACGGCTTAAGGTGGGAACAACAAAGACTCAGGGGAATCTTTTGGGAGAAAATGATACTTGAACTTCAACTTTAATCAAAAGAAAGGAAATGAGAACCAGAGAGAGTAAACAGCAATGCTAGTGGGGAGGGATCTGGGAGCTGAGCAGATTATTCAATGCAAAAAGGACAATAGGAGAGAGAGAAATAGGAAGGAGGGTGATACTTACCTGGAGCATAAATACTGAGCTAGTGAGGACAAGAGCCAGAAGAGTGGGGAATCTGGCCAACACTAGATTTTATCTATTGATTTATATTTTATTTGCCTACCATGTGATGCAGTTAATTTTATTATGGAATTTCCAGATGCCATACCCTGTTTTTTATTCACGAACAAGAAGTGCTGGATTTTAAAGAGTTTTAATTAGCATGATATAAGTGGAAATTTCCACCCCATTTTCAATGGGGGATAAAGTTTTGCTCAGGACACTGGAAGGAAACACCTACCAAAATACATCTGAGAAAGGTGTACTAAAATGACTGTGCAGAGCAAAGTTATGCATAGAGTTAAAGAAAGGATAATAATGAAGCCTTCTCAGATCATCAAATGAGGACAGACTTAAGAGAACCAGGAGAGAGATCCAGATACAGCTGGAAATGAAGAAGAAGGTAGTTCAACAAAGGCGCTGACTTGCTAAAATAGTAGAAAGGAGTAGCCTACCTTCATGTATAGTGATGATGGAGAAAGGAGAAGAGCAGATCTGCTGGGGAAAGCATAGAAAGTACACTACTGAACATCAAAGTAACACGGTAGGACCATGAGATAAGCCACCTTAGAAACTATGTCAAAAATCGGTTGGGGAGCTATGAAACATATATCCATCCAAAGAATGAACCAAGTCTAGCCTGTTTATCAAGCTAGAATGGAAGAGAGATTTACAGGGACACTGAATGTCAAAATTTCAAGCCTTGGTGAGTGGCCTTGCTGACTGGTTATGGCTGGTCCATGAGACAGCTGGCAAAGATAACTCTAGGATGAGTGGCACATTGTCAAGTGATGTAACGACTAACACAATGAGCCAGCTGAGAAGTTGAAGAATATCATTTTACAGTGCACGTGGAGCTAGAGAGGACCAATGAATATCCCTCCAGGGGGTGTACTTGCCACAGGTATCTGGGTATAGGATTGACTCCATATGAGAGCGACCAGGGCTACAGAGGCAGAGTTGTCAGTCATGAGACCACATGGTGGCTGGCACTATGCACATTCGTGTTGTTCAAGAGGGAAGCAAGTCAGCCAAGAGCACCAATAGCATCTAGCTCACTGTGCCCTTTGGCCCAGTTTTTGAATTTCAGCTTTTTGCTGACTGACCAAGTTTCCAGTAGGAAATTCCCCTTGAATTAATTGTATTTTCAGTTCCAGAGACAAAAAGATGGTTAGTTTTCTTAGCCTACAGACCTGTCATGATTCACTAGTAGAAACAGAAGTAAACTTTAATTTTGATTTATTGCCCTCTTAAAAACAAAATTGATGATTTTATACAGGTTTGGGTTGTTCAAATAATACAAACACTAAGGAAAACATACTTTCTTTGGTTTAATGACATTAATCCACGCAAATCTTCAAATGATCATGTCCACCATGCCCACTTAAATGATGCCACTGGATGTGAGAGCTCCCTTACTCCATTCTTCTTTTCCCCAGGAGGTATACCAGCTCTTTGCCATCTCCTGATTGAGCTGTTTTTCCCATAGAGCACATGAAAACTATTGTGGGGACATCATGACTCAGTGTGCATCCTAGATCTTGCTGAAAAAAAAATCACAAAAATAAGCACTCTTTCCTAGACATGACTGTAGGAAGGTAGGTGGAAAGATTGATATTGATTAATTTGCATGTATAGTCCATGATTTATGTGTTATTTAAATAATCATATATTCATACATGTACATATGTAAGTTTGCATGGAGATTCATAGGTGAATGTGCTCATAGGTCTAAGTATGAATTTATGCATAAAAGCATGACAACTCTGTAGCATGTGCCAAAAGTTGTAGGTATGTGTATGTATATGTGTGTATATATGTGTGCATGTCCATGCATGTGTGTGTGTGTGTGTGTGTGTGTGTGGTACTGGTTGTAAAACTGGGAGAATAAAAATGTACTTGTCTTTGTATAATAAGTATAAGACAACAAAGGGTTAAAGCAATCACTTTGCAAATGGCTTTCCAAAAAAGCTGCACCCTAAATTAATTTTGGCTGGTAATCTATATCGGGTTAAATAACTCCTCGTTATTCTGTAACACAGCTGAGGCATCTCCAAATGTTTATCTTGTTTTGTAACCGGTACCTTCTGGTATATTCTAGTGCCAGCACTCCCAGCTCCTGCTATATTTCATTCTCACTATTTTTGGACCCGAGCTGCTGGTTCCAGGTGATTTAATAAATTGCTTTTTTTTTTTTTGAGGAGGGGTGTTCCTTTTAACTTACCCATCTGCTCAACACATGCGTAACTTGCAATCTGTCGGCAGTTTGCAGAAAGACAAACTGTCAGAGCTGCATGCATTTGACAACTTTGTTCCCAATTAGGTTAGTGGTAATTTAACAGATTTCAGGGCAATGGAGAAAGGAATGGCATGTTATTAAAGCATCAGTTCTGACAGACCCGAGCACATATGATTTCAATGTAAATTATTTTAAATGCTTTAATTAAAACCAAAGAAAGCTTTACCCTTTTAAGTGGTAAGTGATAGCAAGACAAATTTAAAAGGAAAGAGAGTAACTGGGGTTTTAAATGCTTTATGGGTACAAGGCTATGCAGCAGTCAGGACGCTGTAATCTATGGCAGTAATGTGGAGGCCGAGTTAATTATTCATTGCTTCCTCTCCGTAGCAGATGTGATTCAATACATGACGTACAGTATTCAGAGCCTCGAACACTCTCTGTGAAAATCTCAGCTCAGGCTTCTTTTGGATCCATCAGGAAATTGCCAGAATCTGTTTAACACATTAGATATATTCATAAGAAAAAAATCTTGGTTTTTTTCCCTTTGTTTTTCCTGTGTTTCAGTGCAGCTGCTTCTCTTCTTGACTAAGCTCAGGCTCCACAGCCTCTGTTTCTCATCCTAGCTCCTGTCTTAAATCCCTCCAGCCCTTGTATAGATGCGCACACGTTACAAAGATCAGCGATTCTGTGTTTCAGGTCACTTTACAGCCATGCAACTCCCTTCTACATTGTAGTTGTCAAAAATGCCCGTGAGCACAGTGTCATTGACAGAATGTCTCATGTTCGGGGAGGGAGCTTCCTAAACCAAGGACATATACAGGTAGAGAGATTTCACTGATGAATAGGGGAATGTGTTTGATTTATTCAGCTATAAATCTAATCATTGGTTTAGTGCTTTCCATTTGTCCTTAGACAACACTGGGTATTTTATTATTGAAATCACCAATACATCAATTAGGGTTAATATTCCTTTAACATGATTGTATGAAATTCTTTAGCAGACACATTTCACTTGGGAAGAGCTAACCATTTTCTATATGGGCCTATTGAGTTGAGCTGTCTGCTCTTTTAGAGTTATTGGAATGCCTTGACAGTGAAGGTTATTACTATCCTACAAGTAGGTTCCCTTAATTTATCAAATTGCTTCTAACGTGGCTATTATATCATAACTTTTAAGGGCATCATTTAGAATGTTTGTGACTGCATTCAAACTGTCATAAAACTGAGTTGAGATAAAATTTTTGTGGCAAACTGAACTTTATCTCTCTGTTAACATTACACATAATTGCATAAGCAGCTCTGCAGAGGAAGGGCTTAGTAGCTGCTTCCCTGGAAAATTAATGCACAATAGATCTGAAGTGCTGTTGGATCTGTGTGTGGTGAGTCAGGCAGAAACAGTATCCAGGGAGCAATTCTAGAATGCTGAGTGATGAGCATATTGCACACTTCCCTCCCTCCATTTTAGCCTCTCCTACAGCCTCTGAATTCCAGATCATTCTCTGCAAAGGATTGGTACCCTCTTTTTGTTTTGGTTTCATTTTTTCTTTCTATATTGAAAGAAAGAATCCTTCATTAGACTTTGATAGGAATTTATCAGTTCTTTCTCCTATGAGAATAACTCCAGCAAATGCTTTTATCATCCTACGCCTCAGGTTTCTCATCTGTTAGCAGATTAATAGCTACATTTCAGATTGTTTTGAGAATTAAGTAAGACAATGCATTTCAAATGTCAGGTATATAGTTGGTGAACTGTAAATCTATTTTTGAATCCCCTATATTCTTCTTTTACAGGTGCTTTTATTCAGTTCCGTGTTTCTATGTGACTTGACTTGTGGATAAGGATGTGCAGAAAGAAGTGAAAAATTTAGGAGAATGCTATAATAAAGAATTTATAACCAATAAGGCATAAGGCAGAACACCAGAGAAATCTGCAGAATTCATTACACAGTGAGTTAGTTAGGAGATCTCCAGGGAGTATAAAATAGAACTAATCCTTGCCTCCTTAAGCTGGATCTTGTCCTGGTGTCTGGATATTCTCAGATCTATAGTTAAATGTGTAGGCTGGGGGCAACTTGAAACAAAAATACAACTAAAGCTTGTATATGCTACAGTCAGTCAGTCTGAATTTCTTTCTTGTACTAGTGATGTACTTAGAAACTTGGGGCATAGAAAGTACTCTATTTTATGTTTCTGTGCCATTATTTAATGGTAGAGTGATGGGGCCTCCATATCATCCGCTACTGAGTCTTCATCATCATATAAGATGCAATCTAGATTCTGAGAGTTTAGAAGAGTCTGAAATATTCAAGACAAGCATCTTCACATTTAGTCCTCAACATATACTTTCACATACTTATTTCCCAAATTACACGGCTTTTATTGGAGATTGTCAAATGCTTATTTCCCAATGACAGGGTTCTGCAGATATTGATCTTTTTTTGCTCTCATCTGAAAACTGACATTCACATCTTAATTGAATGCAGGTGCCAGCTGGACCCATTGGTACATGTTTTTAATCCCAGCAATCATGAGGCAAAGGCAGATAGATCTTTTTGAGTTCAAAGCCAAGTACAATGTGTGTGTGTATGTATGAGTTCCAACCTATTTTAATTTACAAAGCATTTTCTGTGTTTTAGGAACCAAACTGGACATTAGGTATAAAATGAAAAAATGTAAAAATACACACAAGTAAACAATCAAAAGAGTAATACATATACTGCAACAGTGAATACATTATATAGTATGGGTTTTAGTTCATGAAGTATTAATTATTTCAGATTGGAGAAAAACTTTCATAACCTAGAAAAGGTATTTCTTAAGGATTTGGCAGGGAATTTTCTAAGAAGAAATATAGAAGTTTCGATGTAAAATGAAAAAAAAAAGCATTCAATCAAGCAGAAGTAATAAGAAGTCATATAGCTTACAGAAGACCTTAACTGAATTGGGATGTGACAGCAGAGGAAGAAAAACCTGGAGAGAAACCAGACAATGAAGAACTTGTACCCCATAAGACGTAAGGCAGAACATTAGAGAAGTCTGTTGAATCCACTAGGCAGAGGTTTAGTTATGAGGTCTCTGGGGTGTATGTAATGAATGGTATGGCTTATTGTCTTGCATTACAAAATTAAAGGCCAAGTAATTTGAGGTTAGTTGACTCGGCCTGCCAACCACCTCAAGGTTCTAGGTAATTGTCTCTGTGATTCTCTTAGATTTCAGTAGATGACTCTAAGGTCTAAGATACAATTTTCTAATGCCAGCCATCCTGGGGCTAGAAAAAGATACAATGAAACGCTTTCTTTACTGAATTACTCTTCAGTGTTGAGAAAAACCTGAGACAGGCTTCTGGCAGATTTTTTAACTTATAAAAATATAGAAATGCTCTCTGTCAACAAATGTTCTCAGAAATATTGTGAGATATTAGCACAGTGGTGTAGTGGTTCTAATTCCTTGAATATGCTGTTTTCAATAATTGGGTAAAACCATAATTTGAATGCCAAAAAATAGAGTCAGGATTTTCTCAGCGGTATTTGTTAAATGTTGTTAAGCTGTTGAAATATGAAATAACTTCTAAGAATGCAAGGTATGGCTCTTTACCACTGAGTTTCATTGTAGCTTAGAACTTAATTTGTATATGTTCTTCATTCTGTAGAGATCACTGAAACGCTAGATAAGTACAGTCATTGTGATGTTAAGAGTGATTAAGAGTGGAGGTTAGAAATGAATCTGATGAAGAAATAAAGCTACTATGTAGAAGCACAAGAAAGAGAAAGTGAGTGTGAATCTTGAGTCCAAGCAAGGGTCAGAGGTTGTGAGAAGGTAGAATTGCGTGCCAGGGCTAGTCCGGGAGAATTGATGCCATACAATCCTCACAGCTCTGCCTTTTTTGGAACATTGTTGGTAATCTGAAATGGTTGAGTGGAAAAAATTCATATAAAAAATTGAAAAGAGAAACAAACAAGAACTTCCAAAGAAATTCCTCCTTTGAGAGTTGAGCACTGACTACATATTGCTATACTATTACAAAAATATACGGATATATTTGAATAGTGCTATTACATACTTAAACAGTCTTCTTTGAATTTCTCTTTTCTGTTTTTGTTTGTTTGCTTGTTTCTGTATGTTCTTATACAATTGGGCTGTGCAAAACATAAATTTGAGATGTTAAGGAAATCTCCAGGTAAATCATTTCAAGAAATGCTCTACAATTGACAGAGGGCTAATCTCCAAAATATATAAAGAACTCAAGAAACTAAACATCAAAATACAAAGAATACAGAGAATTCTCAGCAGAAGAATTTTAAATGGCTGAAAGACGTTTAAGGAACTGGTCAACATCCTTAGTCATCAGGGAAATGCAAATCAAAACTCTGAGATACCATCTTACATCTGGCAGAATGGCTAAGATCAAAAGTATTAAGGACAGCTTATATTGGAGAAGATGTGGAGTCAGGGTATCACTCCTCCACTGCTGGTGGGAGTGCAAACTTGTACAGTCTCTTTGGAAGTCTTTGGATTCTCAGAAAATTGAGACTCAGTCTTCCTCAAGACCCAGCAATACTACCCCTGGGCATATAGCCAAAGGACACACAAACATGAAACAATGACACTTGCTCAACAATGTTCATAGCAGCATGATTTGTAACAGCCAGAAACTGGGAAACAACCTTGATGTTCCTCAACTGAAGAATGAATTAAAAATATGAAGTACATTTACACAATGGAATATTTCTCAGCCACATAAAAGCAATGACATCATGAAATTTGAAGGAAAATGGATGGAACTAGAAAAAAATACATCCTGAGTGATGCAACCCAGACTCAGAAAGACAAACATGGTATGTACATACTCATACGTGTATATTAGATGTAAAACAAAGGATAACCAGACTGCATCCACCCTAACAGGAACATATGCATCATCAGGGAAGGGTAATTAGATGAGATCTCCTGGGTAAACTGGTGGAATGGGGGGCAGTGGGAAGGGGATGGTAAAGGAGAGGGATTGGAAATGAGAACATTAGGGAACAGGATGGTCTATGGTGTCGAGGAATGGAGTAGGAGAGCAATGGGTGGGTCTTGAACCTACCTGAAGTGATGATGCAGATTTTATTGACTCCCCAAGGGAGGACTCACCCTCTCTGAGAAGTGGATAGGGAATGGGGTGAGTGGAAGGTGGAGGGAGCTGGAAGAGGGGAGAGAGAGGACACTGGGATTGCTATATAAAAATAATGTTTTAAAAATTAAAAATATAAAATTACACTTTAAAAAAGAGAGAAGAAAAAAGAGAGAGATCTTGTTAGAGAGAGGCACTATAGGGTTAGGGAGAAGCCTGGTGCTTAAGAAATTCTCAAGGATCCACAACAATGACCCAGCTAAGATTCCTAGCAATAGTGGAGAGGGAGCCCAAACTGGCCTTCTGTAATCAGATTGGTGACTACCCCAATTATCATCATAGAGCCTTCATCTAGCAACTGACAGAACCAGATGTAGAGGTCCATATAAACGCAGCAGGCCAAGCTCCAGGAATCCAGTCCAAGAGAGGGAGGAGAGAACATAAGGGCAAGGGAAGTCAAGATCGTGATGGAGAAATCTACAGAGACAGCGACACCAAGCTAGTGGAAAATCATAAGCTGACAACTGTGGAGTCTCCACAGAACTGAACTAGGTCCTCCATATGTGGGAGTCAGTGGCGAAGCTTAAACTATCTGTGAGGCCCCTGGCAATAGGATTAACTATTGGTGCATGAGCTGGCTTATTGAAGTACATTCATTCCCTATGGTGGGATGCCATGCTCAGCCTTAATGCAGGGGGAAGGGACTTGGTCCTGCCCCAATAATGTGCTAGACTTTGTTGACTTTCCATTGGAGCCCTTATATTTTGGGATGGGTGGATGGAGTGACTGAGTCGCGTATGTAAAAGCAAAGAGCTTTTATTCAATACAAGTTTGCAAACTCGGACTCTCCATATTGGAATGATTGGAGAGCCCCGAGCTCAGTTAGAGTTGGGTTTTTGTAGAAGCAAAAGTGGGAGTGAGGGATTTCTAAGGTTCAGGACCCCTGATTGGATGACATTTGTCTAGGGATGTCCTGGTGAATGTGTGCTGGCAGGTGATCCTATCTACAACGGTTGAACATTAGGAATTTCCTTTGGATGGTCTGTTCCCGGGTGGTGCCTGGGCAGTCTCAGTTTGTGGTCCTTCCTGCAACCAGGCATTGCTTCAGAGTAAACTACTGAGACACAGGCCTTTATTAAGCTTCTCATGGATGGCTCCTCCATAGGCAGGTGATTCTATCTACAGTGGTTGGAATGTTAAGAACGTCCTCTGGCTAGTCAGTTCCTATTAAGCTTATCATGGCTGTGTCCTACACTCCTGTCTATGAATACTTCCTTAAATCTGCAAAGAATCAGAGGACATTGATTGAAAACCACCTCAGACTTTAGATAGAAGCACTCTAATCCATCTTGCTGGATAGAACAGACATGCCTATCTTGCTTTGAAAATATGGAATATAGTGGTTTGAATGAGAACTTTTTCCATAGATACAGACATTTGAACATTTAGCCCCCTGTTGATGGTACTGTTTGGGAAGGTTTAGAAGGAGCTGATAATGGGTGAGGAAATATGTCATTGGTGACTGGCATTGAGATTAAAAGCCTCATGCTCCCTCTAATTTCCGGGCTTTGTACTAGAGGTTAAGAATGTGAGTTCTCAGCTTCCTATTTCTGGCACCATGCCTACAACCATGCCTGCTGACATGTGTTCTGTTTGCAGCTATCTTTCCACACTAGGACCAACTTTTATACCATTGGGCTGTAAACCCAGCAAAACTTTTCTATAAATTGATTTTGGATATGGTGTTCTATCACACCAACAGAATAATAACTAACACAACAGTTAAAACTTGTAGTTTGCTTTCATTATTCAGAACTCGTAATTACTTAGACATGAATATCTTACTTAGAACAGTTTGAATCACAGAATTTAGAATCCAGTCTTTTATTGACTAACTTATGGGGGTTAGAAAGAAGATTGTGGATATCCTTTGTGTAGGGTACATTTAGGTAGATGGATGTCCTTTCTGAAATATTTTATGCAAACTAAATTCTATAAACTTAATTGGTGTCTATTTGGAATATTCATTGTATAAATGAGAGGTGAGAAATCCCCTTGAGAAGTGATTAATTATTCTTTCTTTATGGTTTTCTAAGAATTAGGATTCAGATATTGAGTTTTGTTGAAGCAAGTCCTCTTTCTATGCTTGAAATACCATCATAAATCATCTTCACAGGCTGAATAATCTGCTTACCTTCAAGCTTTCCTCCTAAATACCATCTTGCTCTCTTAGTATATGTCTTTCCAGATGCAAACTGACATAGATACATTCACTAACAACATGGACTGACTTGATATATTTTCACTGAACAAAGTCAAGTAGGTAGAAAATTATTTTTAAAGGATTCCATTGGATACCTAGATAGAACTAGTTGTACAAGTCCATGACAACAGTGAAACTCTTCTGTAAAACAAATGTTATCACTCACAAATATCCAGGATCATATATATTTTTAACATACCACCTTACAAGATTCTTACAATAATCCATGGCAAGAGTGAAAAGAAATTGTTGGATTGTGAAGATGAAAGCTAGAAAGAGTATAATAAAGGGTTATTTATTTAGGGGTAGATTTACAGATCATCTACTCGAACGGGGAATAGCAACCGAATCTTGTAGCCAGAGGAATGGCTACATCGACATTTATAGTATAAGAGGCCATGCCCAAGTGGGTGGGCAACGTAAAGGCTACTGGCTGTAGGAATCCATACAGCAAGATTGCTTGCATTTTCCACAAAGGTTGAGTGACTCAAGGTCAAAGAGTGAGATGAGAGCTTGGCACAGAGGACAAAGGTAACAGACAAAGGAAGCAGCTGTAACAACAGTTTCTGTGCTTAGAAGTTTATTCGTCTTCACCACAAACCTATGAATTGTTATCACTCATGATTCTAATGAAAATAAGACATAGTGATGCAAAGCAATCTATCCCTGTCTACATATGAGAACCAGCATTCCAATCAGAATCTGTCTGACTGAGCACATAGGACCAATGAGTACAGTGCAACAAGAGCTAACAGCTCTTGGCAGCAGCTTCCTTAGTTCTAGGTCATGGCCAAGGCCATGCATTTTCATTCCTGTCAGTTCTGATGACAACCCTCAGATGCCTGAGTCAAGATAAGTTAGTTGGATCTCAGAAGCGGTAGTGGCTTCTTGGTCCTCTTTCTGACCAAAGCAGAGGTAAAGTTAAAATATGATTTTGTATTTTGACTTTCATTTGAGTTGGATCCAAAAGGAAAACTTTCTTTCAATTTTTCAGTCTTAAATTCAAGTGTTTCAGTATTTAACCAAGGATACATTGTAGACAGTTAAATGTTTTACCAAAGGAAGAAGGTCAGGCAGTGTTTCCCTTGGGTCATATACTAGAATTGGACTGTTAAGAAAACCAACTGCATTAGCAGTGTTGTTGAAATTCAGGTAGAGCTTGTAAACAGGCTCTAATGATGTGCTCAGAAAACAGGCTGAAACTGGTCTATAGGATTAGCTACATAGTTGGCCTATAGGAAAAATCATATAGATAAGAATGGGGGGAAAGTTGATAGATGATGTAATCAAGTGATAAGGTTTCTGAAAGTTTGAGAAATAAAGCAATTTCTTATAGATGTCCAAGATACTTATTAAGTACTCTCATAGTTATACTGAAAAATACAAATGCCATAATAGTCCCGCAATATGATTAAAATTATCATTGAACTCAAAGAGTTGACTTAAACACATGCTTATCCATCTTTACCCTGAATTTGAATGACAGTTCCTTCATCTTCATGTACACTAAGGTCAAGAACATGTCTTTGATTATATTGCTCAAATCTGTTGATGATTTTAACCTTTATACTAATAAATAGGTTCAATATTCATTTAATGTGACTAACTCAGCAAGAGAAAGTAAGCTAAGTTCCTTCAACTGTCTAACTCTCATTACAAAACTATGTACAAAATGATAAGATAAGTATCTATAAGTAGTAAATTTAAGTGTAAATGGAGACTACTCATTGGTTTCACAACTGCTCAGACCCAAATACTCACATACCGAAACTATATTAATTACAACACTGTTTGGCTGATGACTCAGGCATATTTCTAGCTAGCTCTTACATCCTAAATTAGCCCATTTTTATTAATCTGTGTATTGCCACAAGGCTGTGGTTTACTGGTTCAGGGTGTCTTCCTCCTTAGGCAGCTTCATGGTGTTTCTCTCACTCCACCTACTCTCTTTTTGTATCTCTGCTTGGATATTCCACCTGGTTTTACTTTGCTGAGCCATTGGCCAAAACAGCTCCTTTATTAACCAATGGTAATAAAACATATTCACAGCATATATAAGGGAAATCCCACAAAATTTAAGTGTAAGTTAGAAATATCAAAATATTTGCCTGAAAATTTCAAGTTGTCATTATTTATTTTTTCTGCTGTGCAGTACTCCATTGTGTAAATGTACCACATTTTCCTTATCTATTCTTCAGTCAAGGGGCATTTTGGTTGTTTCCAGGTTCTGGCTATGACAAACAATGCTACTATGAACATAGTTGAG